>VUQI01028698.1:0-18354 GCA_015106735.1 Paratilapia polleni | reverse complement strand
CCAAAAACTAAAAAAAAAAAAAAAAAAAATGCTGGCCTCCCCAAAAATAGAATCGTCAACACTTACTTAACACACAGATTAAGTATGTAACGGTTTTAATGCCTGGCCCTGGGCTTTCCTCAGCAGTGCAGAAACACATTGCATACCTAATTGAGCGAGCTGACAATTGTGTTTTACTATTTTGTTAACAAACCCTATGAACTTTGTAAAGTTGTATACTAGGTTATTGTTTTGTTCTTTCCACGTTCCCCGAGTGGCCAAAACTTGTCGCTCTAGATTTGACTCTTTAAAAAGTGCTTTCTGTATAATCATTAAGTATTAGTGACTGCACTGAGTAAGTCATTTGCGGTTCTAGTAAAGCCATATTTTCTGAGCTGTGACAGCAAGTATTGAATTACTTACCTGGAATCTTGAATTTATACATTTTGCTATATAATAATAGTAAACAAGGTATTTTCTAATGCCCACATTATTTTTTTTTTTCTTTGAGGAGTTTCAACAGTTTTGATTCATTAAGGTCGCTTGTCTTTATTGTTAGTTGTGCATTAGTCTGACAGGTGTACGGCTCTGTGTTTCAGATGTCTTCCCAAACTCTGGAAGCTCCTGTTGTTGCTTTTGCCCCTTTTGTTCCTCCTTGGTGAGTTTCTTATCAAATATCTAACCTATTTAGCGAGCACATATAGGAAAAAGCGAGTGTGTAGCGAAGCAGTAGATGTTATAACCAGCACGCATCCCCAGAGTGTGGTACAAATCAAGTAGCAGATTCAGGTCACCTTTTCAGAGCTTTGCTGTGGTTGAGTCCTGCTCACACAAGCTGTACTCACACAACAGTAAAACACAAACGCATTGTATCAGTTCTTTGTTTACTTGCTGAAATATTCCTCAGCGATGGGGGGAAAAATCTGCCTAAATTGTATATTTGCTTGCTTATTGCAACTACTGTATACGAAGGAAGGAAATATTTAAGTTGAAGACACCATAGTTTTGCAACTGCGGTACTAGTGTGATGCGTTATACACTTCACCCACAATTCAGACTATTTTGTATGTGCAGTGTTGATACATTTCTGTAGGGGTAGACTCACATCATGAGTGTGTTCTGAGTAAACAGCCAGCAGCTGAGTAAGATTTAACCACGTTATCTATCGTTTTTATGCAGCTTTGTGGTTGTGGGGTCCGTCCACTGCTGCCCTGCTTGCCTACCTTCCAGCCATAAACCTAACAGAGTGGCGTCCTGCATCTCCCTTCACCTTCTTGTCTAACTTGGAACCAGCTCCTGCTTCTGTTCCTTTCCCTGCTGCAAAGATTCCGCTGGCGAAGACCCCAGCCACCCCAGTCTCACAGGTACCAGTAAGAGAGAAATCGTATATATCACATAATTACATAAATTATTATAATCACTGATTGATTTTGGTGTATAAGCCTTCTTGCATGATGTGCATTCCTGTTCAATCCTTTATTCTCCTCCTCAGCCAGTCCTCCCCCCTGTGGCAGTCTCCAGTGTGGACACGGAGCGTCTTGAACGTGTCGAGCGCCAGCTAGCCCTTTTGTGGGAGCGAGTCCAGCAGGGTGATCAGAAGCAGGAGCAGCACCACGGGGACATTTTGGGTCTCCACAGCACCCTACAGCAGCTCCACACACAGACAGACAGGGAGAGCCTAGGACTCTGGGTGTCCTCCCTGCTGGACCAGAGAATCAGTGTGCTGCGAGGAGAGCTGGAGCAGGAGAGCACACAGCGAGCGCAGGTAGGTGAATGAGCATAAACACAAGTTGCCCCTGAAAATTTTAAGAACAGAGTTACAAGAGTAGCATTTATTTTTTTACTTTTTTGCAGAATGCAGAAGAGCAAAAACAACGCCAGGAGAGTCAGACAGCACGGTTGGCTGATTTAGAATTGCTGCTCGAAGCTCTGTCTGCTAAGACTGAGGTATGTACGGCAGAATTGCTGCTTCGCCACTGAGAATTTTGAAGACACTCCTGTAAAATGTAAAGGGGGAGGTTTGGCAAGATTGCTCATTCAGCTAATTTGATATTGGTTATTTTACAAGCTGAGCACACGTGGATCGCCATAAACTCACCTCTGTTACTTTAAAGACCATCAAAGGACAAACACTTTACATTAAAAAAAAAAAATCTAATCCTTGTCATATTTGAATTTTTTTTTTGGATGATGGGACAAACAGACATAGACACAACAGTACTAAAAAGACAAAGAAATAGCCAGACAAGGTTAGACAGCCAAGACTGGTATGAAGGCAGACCTGATGTTGTGTCTGTGTAAAAGGGAAGAGTGGTGCTACATTAAATATTTAAACCTGGAATTTCTCTATGTGAAGGCCAGCGGGACAAAAGAGCATTTCCCTCTTGACAAAATAACATCCAGTGTTTATCTGTCAGTAGCAGTTTTTTGAAATATGAAAACATATGTATGTGTGTGTTGCAGGAGGTGCAGCAGAAGCAGCAGCAGTACGAACACGAGAAGGAGAAAAGAGAGAAAGAGGCTGTCACTTCAGCAGCAGACACAGCTCCTGTGAGGTACAAAAAAAAAAAAAAACCAAGATGAAGAAGCTTAAAATCCACATTTTTTCTTTATTTTATTGTTTGTGCTGTTAACATTTTGTGTTTAAATATAGTTTTTTTTTTTTTTTTTTTGGTCTCTCTCAGTGTGGGGGTGAAGCAGGAGGACCATGATGCTCTGCTAACAGAGGTTCAGAGACTTGAGTTAGAACTGAGTAAAATCAGACGGGACCTGCAGGGCGTTGCAGGATGTAAGGGCAAGTGTGAGCAGCTGGACACACTGCAGCAAACAGTAAGTCAAATATTGACTTTTGTGTGGGTTTTCATAGTAATATAAGCTTAACCTGCCCTCACTTTGATTGCTCTTACATAAGTTTATAAAATTGTCCTCGTCCCTCTCCCAGATATCAACCCAGGTGTCCTCCCAGTTGCGTAAAGAGTTGCAGGCTCTGTTCTTTGGCGGTGGTGCATCCGGAGACGGGCAGGGTGAGGTGCCCGAGTCTCTGATCCACTGGCTGTCCCAGCGCTACGTGAGCACACCGGACCTGCAGGCTTCCCTGGCCTCACTGGAGCTTAGCATCCTGAGAAACATATCCCAGCAGCTGGAAGTCAGCCGGGCCCAGACAGTGGGCGAGGCCGAGTCCAGAGCCAAGAGTATTGTTCAGACAGTAACTGGAACTGTCCAGCACACTTCAGCTGCTGAGGGACTGGCAGAAGAGGTAATGAATGCACACTTCCTACTGTCAGCATCACAGGCTCTGTGGACTTCAATCGCAGTCACATAATGCGAGCTGAACTCTTGAAAACTGTTAACATTGCAATGTTTTTGAGGCTCATATTTAATTTTTATCTCTTCTTCTTATTAGCAAGTGAAGCTGATTGTCCAGAATGCTCTGAAGCTCTACTCCCAGGATCGGACAGGCCAGGTGGACTATGCCCTGGAGTCTGGAGGTAAGAAGAAGGAAACCTTTCCATCCTTTATACAAGTCAGTAACCAAGCCAGTACGGCTTAGCATGCTAGTTGTTACATAAGTCAGGTCTGTATAGTAATGTATCAACAGTACTAATGTTGGTACATTACTACTCTTATAAGAGCTTTATGCTAGAAAGTTGTAAATTGCCCTGAGATAACTGAATTTTTGCTATATAAATCAAATTTAATTGAATTGGTGCGTGTCTCTTACGCAATAAGGGTGCAGGCATTAGCAGGTTCGAGGACAGCAGGGTATTAATGGCAAAATCTCAGGCTCCATTGTCAAGTGTGTCATTGAGCAGAGTGTTGACCTACATGGGTCGGTGACTTCACTGTGTGCATGTGCACTGGAACATTGTGGTTACTTTCATAGAATATATGCATAACATCTAATCATAATGCTCTCGTTGCATAAAGGTTCTCTGTCTCGCTCTAATAGCGATCAATAAAAGCAGTCCCAAGACCTGCGTTAGAACTGGTAAAAGCGGTATCGCAGAGACTGGGTCGTGGTCTCCGTTTAACTATACCGCTCTTACATTGTGCATAGATTTAAAGGTCACGTAACATCAGTTGTTAGAGCTGCCCCAGGCAACTGGTTTGCAGAGGGAGTAGCAGTCCTGTTGGTGATTATCACAGTAAATTCAGCCAGCTGTCTGACCAAACAAGTGCAGCAGTTTTTTCCTCACACATCACCACCTTTCAGTGTGAGTGACTGATATCATCTCCTTTTTGGCCAACAGGTTTTCTTTTTTTCACATTTTAAAATCCCAAGATTAAGGCGTGATCAATCAATCACATAAATGAGCTCAGACATGTCTTGAGACACCGGCATCTCATTACAAGTGGTACTAGGTGACGGTTTAAATCTTCGACTCATTAATACATTGCTCTTATTCCTGCGTCATGCAGCTCCACCAGTACCTTTCCCTAAAGCAAAGTAACAAGAACAATATTTTACAATAATAATCTGTACTAATTTATTCATAGTAAATGGCATGTGAGCTGGATACCTTTGCAATGAAGAGCGTATGCTTTCTTGTTAAAAGGGAGGACAAGTAGTCATAAATAATAAGGAAATGTGAGCAAATATTAAGGATATTTAGAATTTGTTCTGCCCTCTGCACAAGTGCCTCTAGTGGTGCTTGTAGCAGTAATCTCAAAGGAAATTTTGTTGTTTCTCATTATGCTGTCTTCCATTGAAGAAAAGCCTGTAGCTGCTGGACGTTACACTGCAGAACTGGGTATCTTATCTAAGGGGTGGCTTTAAAGAGGAGCTCTTTAAAAAGCCTGAAGGGGAAACTTCTGTGTATATATGAAAACATTTTTTGCTGCTCCACACAATTGAATAACTTGTTTGGAACTGAAGACTAGGTACAAACAAGTGACTTTAACAGATCTGAGTATATAAAATCAAACCACAAACATTTTACACAAACTCACAGGGAATACACATATCACACGCACACACAGCATCAGCTGTTCAGCATTGAAAGGTTCATGTTTGAAACTGTCTTGTACATTAGTGTGTATGGTGTATATTAATGATGATTTGTGGCCCTGGGAAGGAAAACTTCAGTTTTTAGTATAATTTCTGTTTCTATATGCGTTCAGGTGGCAGCATCCTCAGCACTCGCTGCTCTGAGACATACGAGACCAAGACGGCCCTCATGAGTCTGTTTGGCCTGCCGCTCTGGTACTTCTCCCAGTCTCCACGTGTTGTCATCCAGGTGAGCCTCACTGTGAGATGAATGTAGCACTCATGAGTACAGCTGCATAGCACCAGATATAAACAATGAGTAGAAAGCGAGTTAAAGTCTCAGCTGCTGATCTAAAAGTAATCTATCCTCACTCTCCCTCCACCAGCCTGATGTGTATCCAGGAAACTGCTGGGCGTTTAAAGGCTCTCAGGGCTATCTGGTGATCCGGCTGTCCATGAGGATCCTGCCCACATCCTTTGCTGTGGAGCACATCCCCAAAACCCTCTCCCCAACCGGAAACATCACCAGTGCCCCACGCAACTTCACCGTCTTTGTACGAAACGCACGACATGAAACCATACAATAAGACACTTTTGATTCTAAAGCAAGCAATCCCAGGTGATTAAAGGCTGCTTGTTTGTGTTCAGGGTCTAGATGATGAGTACCAAGAAGAGGGAAAGCTGCTGGGACACTACACATACCAGGAAGATGGGGAGTCGCTGCAGATCTTCCCTGTTTTGGTAACTTTGGAGGCACTTCTTAACGTGATTAGAAATAAAAATCGATTCAGTGTCTTGCCAGGATTTGCTGAAATATCTTTTTCTTTCAGGAGAAGAATGACAAGCCCTTCCAGATCATCGAAGTGCGGGTGCTGTCCAACTGGGGTCACCCAGAATACACCTGCCTGTACCGCTTCAGAGTCCACGGAGCACCTAGACCTCAGTGAACCAATCACCACCACCATCATACTCGCTCGTATATGATATACCACCCCATCTGTACATAGCTCTCACCGACTTCTTTAAAACCACGGGGACTCAGCAGGAGTTTGTGGAAGTTTTTGTATGAAAGACAAAGAAGATGTGGACTGTTTAAAGCAATGTGCCCAGACTGACTCACGAACGTGTTTTTGTATCATTGAAAGAATCACAGGAATATCAGGACTGTTAAAGATCGCAGAAAGAATTTGAACCACAGAAGAAGCTAAGTCCCACTACTACCCTTTTCGAGGCCTCTTGCACTGAATCAGCCCCCTGAGGGCACCAGGCTCGCATGAGCTGACAAATCCACCCCCCCACCCCCCGGCACCTTGGACACTTGAAATTGGGTGGCAGGGGGGCGTTGTTACAGACTCATCTCCACCAATTCTTCACACACTGTATCTGTCTGTTTTTTGTTTTTGTTTTTTTGTTCTTATTCATATATGTTTAACTTTTGTTAACTTTTCACATTAGAGTCTACCATTTTCAGGATGAAGACCACTGCACCTTTGCCTGAGATGCTGTCCAGGCATGTCACTCCTTTTGTTGCTGTCAAGTCTCCCCAGTGGCTCCTACAGAACTGTTGTCGGCAGTCTGCAGGTCCGAACTCGACGTGTTAGATCCACTACATTCTAAGCTTGGCTCCATGCTTCCATATAGCCATAACTAAGACTTTTATTTTGGAACTGAACATGCTGCCTATGGATAAGCTCTGAATGTTTTCTCAAGTGGAGGCTTTGATGCAAGTTTCCTTTAACTACACAGCAACACTATAAAACCACTGACATGAGCTCCATGTGACTAAAGTATTCAGAGGATCTTCACTATATGTGTGAGTATGAATGGACTCGAGGGTTAACTCGCAGTTTTTACATAATGAATTTACAAGAGTGTGTCGTCTCTGAAAGATTGATCTCAAATTACCAATCAATGTTGAACTGCTACTGTCGATAAGAGTTAGCTTTTTTCTGTTCTGCTTCTATTACGAAGAGATTCACTGTCTCCCTCTAGCTCAGTTAAACGTCCTTCTCACATGAGCTTGCGCTATTCTGAAAACCCTGAAGGAATGTAATCTGTATATTTTATTGTTGATAGCTGATCCTTTATAATATCTCCTTTTATCAGTGTTGCTTTATAAAAAAAAAACAACAAAAAACATCCTGTCATTATTATTATTATTGTATTCTTATTATTTCTTCTGTTACTCGTGGTGTTTTGCTTTTCTTGATTTGTTTTTGGGGGTGTTAATTTTAGAGGATGCACTGCAAGAACTTGTTAGACAAATGTTTGTGGCACGGGTCTTCACAATTTCTTTAAAATTAGGGGGTCTATCTTCCATTTTGGGTCAAAATATGGGCAAGTCTGAAATGTTATGTGTAAAAAAAAAAAAACAACTTGTCTTCACAATCTTATTTATTAACAAGTCAATTAGTGGCTACAATGTATGAGATACTGCAATGTATATTTTGTTAAAAGCTGTTCAGTGCATTTTGGAACCATCTTAGGATTTTTTTTTTTTTTAAAGATAAATGGCTATTTTTGTTCAGTCATGAGATGACTTAACTGCTTTGGAATATATTCCAATAAATACTTTAATTTTGAAGAAATAAAAACATCTTGGCTAAACATTGGTACCGTACGCTTAAGCTTTGGCTCTTTAATACTTGTAGGGGAAACTGTTGCAGCAACATGCAGTTGCATCTTTACAGAAACAAGCAATAATCCAAGCCCTAAAAAGACCTGAGTTATTCTTTACACACAAAGAGATAATCATTAATGTTAGGTTATGGTGATTGCTGCTGTAGCCAGATACCCTTTGTAACATGAAAACTGGATCATTCGGAATACATATAAGAGTGATTTCTTTTTTTTTTTGTTTTTTACCGTATTTAACACATTCAAGGAAAACTACAGTAATAAGAGTCTCATTTAAAATACTCCTTTAAAATGAATGATTGGTTATATTGAGTGTGTCTGTGGTGAGCCTTTCCTCTCTGAATCTCACAGTATTGGTAAGTTATGAAGCTGTCATGAATTTATTTCACTTTAATTCCAGTGGTTTACACATTCACATGACAAGCGAAAGCTCGCCGGTTCGATCCCGGGAGGAGACACAAATCCCTTTGGGGTTGCGTCAGGAAGGGCATCCAGCGTAAAAACTCTGCCATATCAAGCATGCGGGACGGCACACTGTGGATAAGGGAGCAGCCGGAAGTAGCTTCTGTATTTCACTTAAATTCCAGCAGCGTTTCTTTTTTTGAGGGTTAAATGGTCGATACCAGTAGGGAGTTATCTGCTGCCCTCTGGTGGCGAGGACGGAAACTGGAAATACATAATTTTCCTGTATTTTTGAAAAGCTGAAAGGCTAAAGCAAAGACATAAGCGTCACATCGACGCAAACAGCAGCAGCACTTTTAGGAAAAAACTACTCGGTTAATTTGACATGAACTGCATCGTTTTGGGACATTTTAGGCGATTAAAAAACAAACAAACAGTGGAGTGCCGTGTCGGACTTGGGTTTACACCCGAAGTCACGTGAGTACTCTATGCCAACCTGAGAGTCCATGGCAACCACTTGACGTAATGTCAAAGATGGTCGGTACCAAGAAATCATTTTTGGAAGAAATGTGTGAAGGTAAGGCGTTGTTTGCTTCGTGTATTGGTGAATCCGAAAAGCAAAGGCTGATGTGTTTAGTGTGGTTTTTGTAGCGTTTGGAGCCGAACAGCCCAGTCCTCCCAGTCCTCCCAGCCCTGAGTGGACAGAGAGCGGCTCAGTGAGCACCCAGCTCTCCCAGTACAGCATAAGTGCACACTCCCCAGTCTTCTGTGGACCCACCGCAGCCGAGGTGAGGTGTACAAGTACAATCTGTCGGATTATATTTCTGGATCTGGATCGTGTCACCAGCATCTTTTGACGGTAACCGGTTTTGTTAGGTGTTTGTGGAGGATGATCCTCTGAGAGACTTTGACCCCCATCTTTGCCATCCTGCTCTCGCTGGATACTCTGTGTTGGAAGGACCTCGTCCTTCACACCAGAATCGCCCCCCAGCAGCAGCTGAAGCTACACTCTCTCCACAAGTCCCTGAAAGTAAGATGAGTAGCTTCTCCCCTGCTGGGTGAAATTTGTAGGCATTTATATATATATTTGCCATTCTTATAATTGTCCATCTTTTTGTGTTCGTGTCAGATCCTGTCACACGTTTCTTGGAGAAGAGAGTGTTTCCAGTGTTGCTGCCTGGACTGGAGGCTTTGCTGAGACAAGCCCAGAAAAGTGGCTGCTTTGAGGTCTAAATGTGTTTAAAAAAAATAAAAAATAAAAAAAAATCAGTTGCAAACTGCATTTTTAAGTGCAAAAAAACAAACAAAAACAGCCATACAAAAGCATATCCAATCCCACAGTTTTACTTTTTGAAATAAAATCCATGAGTGCCAGCGTTTAACATGTGGAAAATGTAACTAGAGGGGCGAGAACCTAATTTGGGGGTGATATTTAGGCCTTATTTTCTTTGCAGATTGTATATTTGTATGTAAAATCTCAGTCACCTTATTAGATATACCACATTGTTAGATATGTAATTGCCCAGTAGTGTATAAGGTCATTTAAATTCGCTCAACTGTGATGAGGTTTTGCAGATGAAAACTAGTTACACACATACATCAGTAATAAGAGCCATAAAAACCAGTAAGAGAGTCAAAAATAATTTAACACTGCCAGGGGCCATGATGAGAGCTTTGTTGTTTTAACTCTTGTGCATTTTTCAGCTGAAATATTTGAGCTTTATGGTCAAGGGAGATTTTGATTGTAGGAGAACCTCTTTTTGTGTTTCAGAGGAAAATAACAGCATTTAACCCGCGTGACTTCCTAACTGAGTGGCTCTACAAGTGAGAGCCCTCCTACACACACCTCTCTCTCTGCACTCTGTAATGCAACCCTCACCTCACTGCATACACTCTCCCAAATGCCGTATTGTATGTGCTGTGTGTGAAACATTGTGTGTGTTTCATGTTTTTCCTCCTTCTTCAGCCATAACCCTCGCAGGAGTGGACAGGAACCAGTGCACTTTCATGACATCCCCTTTGTCAAGGACTGGCTCAGGATGCAGTGAGTATCTCCTCAACGTGACGCACGCATACAGCTTTGGTATGGTTCATATAAAATAAAGGAAAATCTGAGAAAAGTGCCCACCTGACCCCATCATTAATTTTCTTGGAGCACAGAGGGTCTCATAAGCAGTGGATGCTTTGGATGGTTGCTTCATTCAGCTTGTGACAGTTATCTTTATGTATAAAATGGCATGTCCTTTTCATTCACCTTACTAAACTTTAGAAGGGAGCATCCAGTTGCCATGACACGTGTTCAGTGCAGTGTCTTCATCTGCTGGCTGATATGCAGATTATCCATTGTTCTTGAGGGTCTTCCAGGCCCTTGTGCATGCTCAGATTGCAGGAATTTGGAAAAAGTTCTTCAGGACCTAAAGTTATTTGATCCATTTCATATGTCCAAACTATTATATAGAGCATGTGTGTTTCTGCGTTCTACATTTGTGAGTGTTAAAATATGACATTCTTATAAAATTATTTTGACACAAAAGGAATCGTGGCTAGAAGCTGAGCTTGGTGTCAAACTGCAAATAGAGATATTTTATAATTTTATAACTTGTTTTGATGAGCCACCTATCCCACGTAGTAATACGACTCTTGAAAGTTTACCCAAAATGCGCCTTCTGACGTTTTCTCCACTGAATTATCATACAACATCCGTGGTACAAATACTTGTTTCTGTTACTCTACATTATAGGCATTAAACTCATGCAGCTTTGCTATTGAAATTGTGATATATCCCAAGATATTGATGCTCAAAGTTGGTTATAGAAATAATCATGCTGTACAAAAAATGAGATTTTGGCTTCAGATTGTGGCTATTGGAGTGATTTGGTTGCAGTTTTTAGCAGAGCTTGAATGTGTTTTTCAGCTCAGCTCATTAAGAAAAATGCTGGAAAAAAACATATTGAGAATTAAAAAGATCAACATTTCTACCCACCACTGTGTACTTCAAGTGCCTAAAAAGTCTGAAAATGTTCATAGTATGAAGGTAAAATTTTTAGTAGCTTCATCACACATACTGAAGTTATTGTACAAAAAAATCAATGCGATACAATCGACAGGTTTTTTTATCCAGTGTCTATAGCATTAAACAGCTATATTTATGCTATGGCAACACACAAAAACCCGTGCACACTCTCTTATCTTGCCTCATCACTCTTTCTTCTCCATTTCCTTCCATCCTCCAGCCCCAGGCCTCCCACCCCTCTGTTTCTGCGACTCAGTGAGGATGAGGCTGCTCTGCTCATCCAGGCTTTTTGGAGGGGATACAAGGTACACTGGACATGACTAGAAGCTAAATGTTGTTCACAGGCTTTCTGTTCCGCCACTTACAAAAGGGCTAGGGGTTGCACAAAGACAGGGCAAGTGGAAATTCAATTGCAGTGTCCTGACACAAGTCTGGAAAGTCTCAAAAAGTGTGGAAAATAAATGGCAAACATCTGCTTTAAGAAGGGACTTATGCATTAAAAGCCAGGGAGAAGGGAGCAAGTTTTGCATAGTCTCAGGTGCAAATTACATTTCATTGACACGTAGCTTTAGCCGTGGCTGCTTCACCAACTTCACAAACTGATTCAAGAATTTAAAGTGTGGAGAAAAAAAATAAAACATTTTGACAAAGAAAGCGTGTGGGAGTCCTGCAGTCACCCCACAAGAACAGTGAGCCTGTGTGTGTGTGTGTGTGGGTCTGTTAGGATACAGTAGCCGCCCGACTGCGTGTGCATTGGCCAACAGACTTCTTGTTGACAATCTTGTTGTATAATCCGATCCCGCTGAAAAGCCCCTCTTCCACAGGGGCTGCAGTTTCATTCAGCAGCTTGATTATGTCATCAGTGATGCCAGGGTTTAATTCCCTCCTGTGTGGGCGTTCTGGTCTGAAGCACTCTGTGCTGTGATATAAATAGACATGCACAGATACTTCCAGAGGCAAACAGCAGCAATTTCACTCTCTCTCCCTCTCTCTCACACACACATAAACACCAGCTCCTGTGTTGTAAGGATAAGAAAGGGTCATGTTTTGTTTGTCTCAGCCTTTTGCGCGTTTCTTATCTGATGTGCTTGTGGGAGGATTCGGCTTCTGTGTTGCTGCACAAACTACTGAGAGGAAAAGAGGCCGGCTGTACTGTTGTGTACAATTACATTACATTTGAATGATGTGAAAATGTCTTTGCACATGTGGGCCTGTAGATAAAAGTGTGGATGTGGGCATAACAAGGACTGAATGTGTGTTGTGGACTGCTGGTGAACCAGCAGGGGGCAACACTTCCTCTTCCCCCCCCCCTTTAGCAACACAAAATCTAACTGATCTCTCTGCTCACATGTGGTGGCAGCAGTGAGCCAGCTGCCTGTCACTCCACACTGTGTGTTTACCCTGAACTAAAAGAGGTTCAGTAGGGCCTCTGATAGCACTGCAGCCAGGCACCCCAAGGGAGCTCGGGAAAGCGCGAGAGAGAGAGAGAGAGAGAGAGAGAGACAGTCAGTAGACACAGAGAGAGGGAATGGGAGGATTATGAGGAAGGATGACAGTTGGTCTATGTTTGGAACATTTTCGCATGGATGACAAAAGGGAGGAAAGAGGCACGCTGATGTTGCAGAGTGGAGGGTTGGAGGGAAATGCAGCCTCTCTTTGGGAAGGAAAAGGGAGAGAGATGCAGCATAATCAGGGTCTGCAGCTGAGGATTGGCCTCTTGAAGACACAGCTAGGATCATGACTTATTTAAGATACACAGGGTGGGGATGAATTTTTGTTGGGTAAAGTCCTCACAGGCGCTGTAGTGTGTTGCGACTGCTGTCACTTTGGCTTGAGAAAAACAGCAGTTAACAGCGTCGTGGGCAGCAGAGGAGAGGCGAAAGCATCGGCACAAACAGAGTCAACTGTAAAGCACCAGTGCCCTATTAAACGTCTACTGGGATAATTAAACGTAACCATTACAAATGTATTCTGACACAAGTGTCCAGTCAAGACGTCATAGTTCATAGATCTCATTTCTAAGTAAAGAATATCAAGGAAATATTTCACTTAAATCTGCCTCTGTGTGTGATTTTAAACACTTGAGAGTAGGTTAATTAGAGTATAATAGGATTATGGGATTTTGCTGTAGAATATACAATCGGTACAAGATCAATACACTCTGCTCTCTTCACCCCCATCTCTCCCAACACGTACCCCCTTTTCCCCCCCCTCACGCTTACACCCTCGGCTGTTATATAACCTGCTTGACGCAGCGCTGCCTGGCTGACTGCAGAGGGAGTGTGTGTGCGAGAGAGAGTATGTGTGTTCTCGTAAGAAAGACAGACAGACTGAAGGCTAGGAAGCAGGCATGAGAGTATTTTTGTAGAGTGGAATTTTATCCCTCCATTATTAATCTCTTTCATCAAAACGCTGAGGGCTGAAGCAGAGCAGTGCTGGAGTCCACACAGTGGCACACACATACACACAGAGACATGCACACAAACTTATGACCCAGACAGTGCGTTTGTCTTTTGTTTCACTCACGTATGACTATTAAGAGCTGCTAGGTCTAAACATATTATATAATCTTCTTTACACCGTGTGCCTTAACCCAACTATAATCCATTCATCCATGCCTGCTACTCTAATGTACACTGATGTACAAGCACACACACACACACACTCCTCTGATCACTAAGACTTCTCAGGATTACTCAAGTCAGCTGAGCTAGAGTAGTGTGGCTGTTGTGTAATAAATTCCCATTACAATTAGACTGTCAATATTAGTGGGTTGTGGTCTGGTAGAGATGCTTTGCCTTTTATCATCATCATTTCCACTGGCTCCAGTTGCAGATTTATTTATGTGGCTGGTCCTGTCTTAGCTGCAGCACACCTTATCTGCTATAATAAATCAAACTTCAGTCCATTTGTTTGTTTGTTTCTTTTTGTTTTTCTCTGTAATGAAAACTTGCACTTGTTCAATTTCCACTGGAGAGTTATATAGAAGTCTGATGCTACCACAGACAGTATAAAAGATGGACGTAGCTACTGCAAGGGCACCCGTCATATTTTGAAGCCTTGAGATGAGCATTTTCGGCATCGGCGTTTTGTTGTTTTGAAACGGGATGTGGCGAGCGAGGTGCGGATCTGGCTGTGAAACTGCATTCTCATTGGCTAACAACTTGTCAGTCACATGTCATTAGCCAGTTCAGCATATCCTGGATAATCCTCCTTTCTGAGACTTAGAATGACCAAAATTTACAAAATGGAATTAATGTTTTATACAGTATGACCCAAAACGAGTGTCTGAGCCCATAAACTCAGCAGGAAAGTGTTTACAGAGGTCCTGGCAGTGGGCTATTTTCCCATAGACATCTGTAGGACTTGAAAGCTTTTCGCATTCACAGGTATCGCCCCCTGGTGGCTTCTCAAAAGAATGCAGATTTAAAGCACTTCTGCGCCGACTTCAGTTTTCAGAAGCTACGTCCATCTTTTATCATAGACAGTAGAGATTGATGTAGCTACCCTGACGTCATTCTTGTCAGTCTTGTTTTGAAGCCTCGAGATTAGCATTTGTGCCGTCACCATCTTGGTTGCAAACCCCCCCCCTCCAAAAAAAACGGATGTGACGGGGAGGGGCAGGTCTGACTGTGAAACCGCACCCTCATTGCCTGACGGCTTGTCAATCACAATTCATCAGACAGTGAGCATACCACGGATAATCCTCCTTTTAGAAACATTGTATGACCAAACATTGTACAACAATTTTTTTTTTTTTTATCCAAAATGACCCAAAATGGAAAGTGTTTATAGAGGTCAAGTCAGAAAACCGTTTTCCCGTAGACTTGTATAGAGTGCAACAGTGCAGCTCTGGAAGTAAAAATCCCATTCATACTATTGCTTTTTACATCTCTAGTCAAAAGCGATGCAAGGTAAAGGCAGTTAGCCAGCTAGCTGTTACCAGACACATAGAATATTTCTAGAGTTGGTAGCTTTGTCCAGTCCAAGACAGCTTTGTTGTCATTATACTGATGTATACAGTATATAGCTGTACAACATATATGACAAACAGTAGACAACTGTATACAACTGTCTTGTATATGTGTCATGAGGGTTTTAGCTGATAGCTAGCTCATACACATCATGCAGCATGCAAATGTGAGCAACAGGAATCTAACTGCAGTTCAGGTAACTGCAGTGGGTGTCATCAATAACTGATTTGTGCATGTTAGGCAGAGAACTTTTAAAAATTGTCATGCATTTTATTCTGTTACTCCCCTCTTTTCACTCCTGATGCGTTTACATGCCAATACTGCATGTCATTAACTTTTGTCTACTCCCATAGTTTGTCCTTGATCCCTCTATGCTCTTATTTTTCTTCCTTCTGGTCCCCCCCCCACCGACCGGTCGCAGTAGATGGCTGCCACTCCCTGAGCCTGTTTCTGCCAGAGGTCACTTCCTGTTCAAAGGGAGTTCTTCTCTCCAAAGGTGTTTTCTCTCTAATATTGTAAGGTCTTGATTCTTCTATATAAACAGCGAGGTGGCTGTTGTTGTGAATTGGCACTATATAAATGAGAATTAATTGAACTGAACTGAATACAAAATGTTTTGGTTTCATATTTTTTTTCTTATTATTTTAAATAAAAATATTGGTCCTGTTAAGCTCCCTACATGTCCAGAAAAGGTATTCTGTACTGCAAGCCCAGATATTATTAAGAAATGGGGCACTGCAAGTATTGAGTTGTGTTCCTCCTGACATAAATGAATAGAGCTGGTTGAAAGACCCCCCCGGAGTACTGTATAGCCAACAGTAGAAGTAGGTCTGTGATTCCAGCTGAATGATCTGAGGGCAGCGTTAGATGAGTGGTTTGAAATGAGGCTCACGGTTAAGTCATTTTAATGTGCCGCGTGCAGTGACACTCATGCAGAAAATATATCACAGGCTCGGCCCTCACTTACCCTCCTGCAAAGGGGCTGATGTCCCAATATGAGGTGCACATTTTCACCTCTATATTTATATGTACTTAAATTTATCTTAGGTCTTATTTAAGTGTAAGTATTTTTACCTTTAGGACAGTAGGGTGGCAGTGCAGCCACTTACTGTGCCTCAGTATAGCATGAATCAGGCCACAGGTCACTGCGCTGGTTAAGCCTTGATGGAAGCAGTGGTCAACACAAAAAGTGATGGATGGCTGGAGTGTGAAGGGTAGATAGAGCAGACTGTGGCTGTGTCTTTATGCACTTGGTTGTGCAGCCAGTTCCTCCAAACAGAAGCCATTGTGTTGCTGTTTGGTGTGAGACCGGGGGAAGAGCTCAGTCTCACGGGCAGCTTTGCACTGAAAAGGAATGCAGCTTGAAAGACTGTGTTGTGGGACTGAAATGTGTGTGTGTGTGTGTGTGTGTGTGTGTGTGTGTGTGTGTGTGTGTGTGTACACTGTAAGGCTGCATGCAATTGCAGATAATGGGGTGTGTGCAGAGGTGCTGTTGGTGGTGTCAGTTTCGGGAGATGTCAGTAGGATGTAAGCAAGATGGTGTTTTATGTGATTTGTGCTGCTGTCTGTGTGTTTGTTTTTCCTATAATACGGTGGTCATTGCAGTGTCTTGGTAATTTTTCTAATTATTTTAATCCCAGCCTTCATGCAGACATACAGCATGAGAGGACTGAGTCACATGCACACAAAACCAGACTCTGCCACGTGAGCAGTGGCATGTCAAGAAGATACAGTGTTAGCAAAGTTTCACTAAGGATTCAAATTAGGAGGAATAACTGTGGAGAAAAAAAAAAAACACTAAACCAAGTTAAGATGCATTTATGCTTACACGTAGTACAAACAAACACACTCAAAAGTCTTAGCTGGGCTTCATGCACAGGGTCAGAATAACATAGCCCTGCAAATCAGCTGTGCTGATGCACACAGACAGGCTTCAGCACACTCAAGCGCACACACACTCAACTCAGCTCTTTGTCTCCTGCTGTCACTTACAAACTGTCAGCATCCTGCAGAAAGCTTGTGTATTCATAAAGTTCTTTCCAAGAACTGACTTTGATTTTTGCTCCATTTCCATCATTTTGGAGTAGTTGACAGCATCCGAAGCAGAATAGGAAAATACAAGATTTATAGAGGACATCAGTGAAGAGTGACAGACTAGAAATGGTACACAGACACAAATAAAGCACACAAGCGATGGGTGTCCCCCCCCCCCAACATTCCCCCTGACCCTCACCCCTCATTTCCATTTCTATAGTTTGCTCCCAACAGCAGAGGGGCTGCTGCAGCACCGTGACACCCATTGAATTAACTATTGGAGCTCTCTAGTCTTACCCATTCCTAAACCCATCACCAGGCTTATATAACAGACCCACTTTAGTAATAGCAACACTGTTGTTGCCACATAACCAGGCACTTGGGAGAAAGTTGGGGATGAATGGAGCAGGGGGAAAGGAGACTGGCAAGAGGAGAGGTGGGAGAGAATGCAGAGTGAAGAGAGATGGACAGAGAGGGATGAAATACTGGTGTGTTGGAGAATCAGGAGATTCACACCAATATCAATAAGGTACTGGTGTGAAAGACAGTATCTGAGGAGAGGCACACCGCCCGGGAAAGAAAAGAGCCTGCCAGAGACAATTGAGGACAGAGAGCATAGAGGGAAGAAAAAGAAGGAGTACAAGGACTAGTTAGTGGGAGAAGAATAGAAGGAAGAGGTGGAAGAAATGGGAACAGGAGGCTAAGCCCTTTACAGACATTTTGTTCACAATTACAACAGCAAACCTGCCTGGTAATCTTTCAAGAAGCCCTGCAGCCCACACACAAAAAGCAAACGCACAACAATTGCAGGGCTTTCATCCAAAAACAGAAGCATAATTCATACTAACTACAGCCTGGATTAGGCTGCATGAATCAGGGTCCCTGTGGATCCTTTAAAGATCTTAAAAGGCACTGAATTAATGAATTCAGTGCCAATTCAGAATTGAATTTAAAATCCTTCTCCTCACATACAAAGTCTTAAAAAATCAGCCCCATCATATCTTAAAGACCTCATAGTACCATATTATCCCAATAGAGCACTTCGCTCTCAGACTGCAGGCTTACTTGTGGTTCCTAGGGTATTTAAAAGTAGAATGGGAGGCAGAGCCTTCAGCTTTCAGGCCCCTCTCCTGTGGAACCAGCTCCCAGTTTGGATTCGGGAGACAGACACCCTCTCTACTTTTAAGATTAGGCTTAAAACTTTCCTTTTTGATAGAGCTTATAGTTAGAGCTGGATCAGGTGACCCTGAACCATCCCTTAGTTAAGCTGCAATAGGCCTAGGCTGCTGGGGGCTTCCCATGATGCACTGAGCACTTCCTCTTCCTCA
>VUQI01028696.1:0-18229 GCA_015106735.1 Paratilapia polleni | reverse complement strand
AAATTTTGCCATATTTCTAGAAATGAGAGCTGCTCCATCCAAAGTGGGATGGATGCCGTCTCTCCTAATAAGACCAGGTTTTCCCCAGAAAGTTTCCCAATTATCTATGAAGCCAACATTGTTTTCTGGACACCACTCAGACAGCCAGCGATTTAGAGAGAACATGCGGCTAAACATGTCACTCCTGGTCCGATTAGGGAGGGGACCAGAGAAAAGTCCAACATTGTTTTGGCAAAATTACACACTGACTTGATATTAATTTTAGTGACCTTCGATTGGCGTAACTGGGTGTCATTACTGCCGACGTGAATTACAATCATACCAAACCTACGTTTATCCTTAGCCAGCAGTTTTAAATTTCCTTCAATGTCGCCTGCTCTGGCCCCTGGAATACAATCGACTATGGTCGCTGGAGTCACTAGCTTCACGTTTCTGAAAATAGAGTTGCCAAAAACCAGAATTTTTTCCTCAGTGGGTGTGTCGCTAAGTGGGGAAAATCGATTTGAAACTTGAACGGGTTGGTGGTGTACCGGGGCCTTTTGTTTCGGACTACGCTTCTTCCTCACCGTCACCCAGCCGACCTGATTCCCCTGCTGCTCGGGGCTTGCTGGGATACAGCTAGTTGGAATTAAGCTACCTTCGCCCGCACCGGCTACAGGGGCCTGGCTAGCTACAGGATTTTCAATGGTGCGGAGTCTAGTCTCCAATTCATTGAGCCTGGCCTCCAAAGCTACAAACTGGCTACATTTATTACAAGTATCATTATTAATAAAGGAGGCCGAGGAATAGCTAAACATTTGACACACAGAGCAGGAAAGAGGTGAGACAGGAGACGCCATGCTGACAATGATTCGGCTACGAGCTAAGCTAAAAGCTACGCTAAGCTAGTGAATCCCTAAAGACACAATGAGTGAATGGTATGAATATAAATTTGCAGGTGATTCAGCAGAAAGTGTGCTATTAATAAAGCACGTGTAGGTTAAGGTTAATAAGCAACAGTTCTTTCATTATTTGTACATAATGAAATATACCAATAATGAAAGAAAGAATTAAAAAAATTAAAATTCCAGTGATCTCAAAATCTGCCACTCTAGTACTATCAGTTTTTGAGGATTAAAAACTATAAAGCTAAAATTAAAACTTAAGAAGTAACATTTTTCTACTTTCCCTATAGGTACAAGGGCAGCATGCATGGCTGCATAAGATAAGACTACCGGTGACGTCAATAGGGCAGGGGCTAGGGTTATGTGGAGCAACAGAGTTTTTATTAGATACTTCAATCACTTTTTGACATCTGAAATTTCCTCTTCTATGTATGCGTAACCTATGATGTCACTGTGAAGTAACTTTTTTTACCTTTTGCATATAAAAGTTAATCACTAAATAGCATGAATAGCAAGAATTCTTTATTCTTTCAATGATTCTTTATGGCCAAAACATCTTTTGTGAGCTTGACTAATGACCATCAAAATTTAATCAGGTAATCCTTGGGTCAAAGTGGATGTTTGTGCCAAATTTGAAGAAATTACACAAAAAAGGATTAACAGCTCGAACATGGTAGAACTCCAGTTTTTACCCATTTATTGCATCTTAGTGTTAGTTTTGAGCACGCCTGCTCTTTATCAGACAATAAAACACAGGGTGGCACCATCTTAAACTACATGTGTTGATAAATTGTTTTGGCCCAGCACCTGCCTCACATTCTGGTGAGGATGTGCAGATTTGTGTGGATTTTTTCCTGTTTCAAAAATTTGAAGAATTTGGATATTGCTTTCACAAGAATAGACAACAACCTGGACTGACAACAACCTGACAACATGGCAAAATCTTGAGACCAGAGGCACAATGTTTTTGGGAGATTCATCTTAAGTATGCTTCCAGTACCTTCATCTTGTGTCAGTTGTAGACCCCACACTATTCTTACCCTTCCTTGTAAATGCAGGTTGTTCCTGATGATCTCTCGAACTTCATCCTCTGTGTCTTTCTGTAAAAGAGTAATGCACTTCCATTAAACAACAGTTCTTCTATGACATGTAAAATACTATCAATGACATCATAAGCAAACAACACACAGTAATTTGGCTTTCACATGAAATTGTACATGTTTTAGCTGATAATTTTACAAAGTTATAGCAAAGTTATTTTACTTTTACTAAATGTTACCACAGGAATACCAATACTGGAAATAATGTATTATTGTAAAACACAGAACCAGGTAAATGGAGCATGTCTAATCTTATCAGGAAATACTAAGATCTTTCAATAATCTGCTAGCGTTGATTTTCTACCTGAGTGAAGCGGCTCTTAGCCAGTGCAATGAGCTCCTGTTCTCCTGGAGCACAGATGTTGAGTCCCACGGGCAGCAGACGCTTCAGAGTAGCAACAATCAAACTCGTCTGCATCGAGTATCGATCGCCTTTTCTCTTCATCTTCTTCCTCTCCTGGTCTGAAACTATTCCCTGAGGCAAAGTCAAACATTACACAGGCATGTCTTTTCATTGTTAGACCTACTAAATTGTTTTAATTCATGCATTTAATTTAATTTTATACTTAAAAAAGGTCACTGGTATGCACTTGCTTCTTCTCAAATGTGTCCATACCTTTGACATCTTACACTTGGTGTCAGTAATGAGGAAGGACATGTTGTTAATTTCATTCTGGACCACAAAGTTCTGCTCTTCTCTCTTGAAGTTCTGTACACAGGAAAAAAGACTTATTCAAATTAAATTACAGTTGTATTGTCCATGTTATATTGTCCTTGAAAAGAAGGCAACTGGAATTATTTTTTTGGTTCATGAAGACATTTCACCTCTCATCCAAGAAGCTTCTTCAGTTCTAAAACAACTGGTAGAGAGTGCCAGGTAATTAACCGCTAGTGGGGTTGTCCCTTAGGAGGTTATCCTGAGGGTCACTGACTCACTGTTAATCATGTGAGTCGTCACATGAGCCAAGGTGTGAATCCTTCGTGAGACATTGCCCCACCCTTGTTGTTAAAACCCTTGAATTAAAGCTGAAAGTATAGTACTGTATTGTATTATATTGAATTTCAATGCACTGTACTATATTTTGTTTTACTATAATGTATTGGGCTGTACTGCATTGTGGTGTCTTGTACTGTATTGCATTGTGGTGTCCTGTACTGTATTTATTACACTGTATTACACTGTATTCAGGTTTCATCATAATGTGCCTCAAGTTAACCTGTGATACAGGAGCCAGTGAAAAAAGTATGCTGGCCAATATGATTGGTCACCTGCTTCACCATAGAGCCCATGATGGTGCCTCTGCCAAACCATAGTCACAAGTTTACCTGTGATACAAACTGACTGAAGCAAATCATTGACTTCCTAACAAGTAGCTTACCTGCAGTCAGTATGTCCACCTTGTAGCCTTGTTTCATGTCAAAGAAAGTGTATGATGCTACTAAAAGAATGAGAGGGTTCTTAGAGGCATAGAACGCACAGGTGCAGGTGCAAAAGTTTGAGTACTTCAGTTGCATTTGTAACTAAAAATAGATGTGCAAACTGTAAAGTGTATTTAGGAGTATGTGTGTGAATAAATAGTCTTGAGTATTACTAGTATGACTATTCCAAAATTCAGCCCAGGCAGCCTCTAACAAAAAGGCTGATAAAACAACAGTGGCAATGATGCTGTCATCATGGGTGTAACTTATGATGGAGGTGCAGCCTTTCCTCTCTGACACACAAACAACAGACAAAAAAGGCAGCACGACGGTGGACACATCGGACCCAGGTGAAGTGAAAGATAAGACTAATCTAATCCTGACAACAACTACGCTCTTTACAGAAATTGCATTCAACACCACATGGATAAAAAACAAATAAGAGGCCTTTCTCAAACTGCCTGTTCAAGATTCAACATGAAGAAAAACAGTTCTTTTAACTTTTACTATCCACCATTACACTTTACAATGTAGCAGCACAACTTCATTAAGAGCAAGCTAAAAGCAAAAACTTTGGCTAACTTAGTTTTCTTCAGTTTTGACAGGTTGCGGTAAACTTTGGTGCTGGCTGTCAGCAGCTGTTTCCTGTCTCTCTAGCAGCAATACCTGCAGCATGCAGGGGTGTGTCTAAAGGGAGCCTTGGGGTGTAATTCACTTAATTTATTTTAAAGCATTAGTTACTAATTATTATATTAGTAATATAAAATATAAATGTACTAATAATATATGCAATATTGTTATAAACTGAGCTACCCAGTAGTATATAAAGTTATTAAAATGTTTTTCTTTTTTTTAAGCCAGATAAAATATACAAGGGGCGAATAAAACTCTGACCTACTGGCCAAGGGAGAAAGTGGACACTGGTATTATAATGGGAAATTGGTTTATCGTCTATATGTGTAGGGGAGCATAATGGACATTTCTTAATAAGACTACTCAGGGTCTGAAAACTTGTGTTCTGTTAAAATAACAAGTGGTTAATTGTAAAGTCATTAGCTGACTTTGATACATATTGTTTTTCTCTTCTGTTTTGATATGTCTGAAAATGTAACTTCATGTTTAATAAATGAGCAATATAATGATCAATCCTGGATGACCCTTGGCCTGTTCCATGGCACCCTCTTAAGGAGTGTCTGGTTTAGTCCTCTCTTGTCTTTCTTACAATGTGATACTTTCAGTTGCATGTTTTTAATGTTACTATGCAGTGATTTTCTTACATGAGACTTGGCCCAGAAGATGAAAACCTCAGCCACCATTCGGAACAGCTCCTCCGCCTCTGGATTGGACTCTTTCAGCCATCTGGCCCTGTCAGTATATCAACGCAGTTAGTGACATGCTCAAACCTATCATTCTTTTTCCAAAACCTCAGCTTAGTCTTAGTAACTTAGCATCTGTATTAGATGATCGAAATTCACCCCACTCAGTGTGCTGTAGGTCAACTGTTCAGTTACAGCACTGTACCTGTTGTAGTCAACGAATCGTATAAGGAGAGGGTAGAAGGCATACAGGTCTCTGACCAAGACAGTAAACTGGTCCATGATGAGGAGCTCTGTCTCTGACATCTCACCCCTCCCCTCCGCCTTGCTATGTTCTTCATCCATCAGCACGACAGCTGCTTTCTAAACAACACAGTAATAGATAGTTCTGTCTTAAGCTGCACCGTGTGCTTTAACCTTTGTGTCCATTTTATTAAGTGGTAGGAGTATTGGCATAGTGCATTACATTCCATTTTTAAAGCATACTAATTATTAGATATTTAGTAAAGAAACATCAGCTAGACGGGGGTCAATTTACACGAAAATATCAGAAAAGACAGCAAGCAGGCATTAAAATGCACTGAATGTGACCTAGTTTTATATTCTAACTGTCAAATTAGTTGCACCATTTGCAAGCAGTACAGTACATTGTAATAAAGATGAGACTCACTTTTTTGAGTTTCACCATCAGAGGCAGGAAGTGGGTCTTTAACAGCTGAGGTTTGGCTTTGCTGATGATTGGCTGAGAGAAGACTTAGGGACATGAACAGAGATGGTGTTAAAACATACAGTAAAACGTCATATAAAATATGCATGTATGTACATTTGCATATCATATAGTGACTGGTGGCAGGCAGATACCAGTAAACTAATATCAATTTGAAGATGCTTTCATAAAATGATAAAAAACATAAAAAACTGAGAAGATTTTTTATTTATCAATAACTTTAGAAAGCGTGCAGAAAAAATAAATGATTTCATATTAATGTGAGCAATCTACACTTAAACACAGCTCCAGGTCTTCTCTGTACACTTGCGTGTCGTTTTTCAAAGTACTTGTCAGGTGACCTTTGCATGAAATTAAACTTTTGGATTTCTAAACCAAAAGTTAAAAATGTTAAGTGTCTACAATAAATGCAGCCCCAGGCCATCAGACCTCCATTTTTCAATAGGTTCCCAATGTTATTTAAATTTTCTATTTCCTATGAAGTTTCATTTGCTTAGTGTAGTTTCAAAATATATCAATCCACTGACTGAAAAAAAAAACAGGAAGAAGGGCTACTATTTCTAGATGTCACAGTCAACTAGTCAGTTTCAACTGCAACATAAGTGAGTGAAATAATGTGGAAGTATCTGAGTGGCAGCCATAATAAGAGCTGGTTCAATATTTTTAAATATGAAGAAAATTTGCTTCAGTGCTTCCTTTATTAAGAAAGGAGATACTGCCACCCAGTGTTTCATAGCAATGCACCATTAGACTGTTCACAAAAACATATAATCATCATGTACTGTTGTATTTTCCACCTTATGCCATTCCCTGCTCATATAAGAATATGTTTTGGACTTTAAACAATTTGTTAAACCTGAATGTGACCTGTGAACGTTACTCTACTTTAATTGAATTTGCTTGTGTTTCCCTGTGTGAGCACCATGCAACAAGTGAAGTAAAGGTTGTAGTGTGACTTAGTTTGCATTGGTCATGTCTTCATTTTGGGCTCTGCTATACTGTAAGTGTTTAGGATTATCATGAATGAATTTTCATCAATAGCATGAGTTAATGTTTACCAGCCAGTCTCTTCATCCAGGCCCCCTCATCTATTCCCAGGTTGTTGTAGATGATCTTGAGAATGTTTCCCAGCAGAGTGTTCATGTATTCAGAGGTCACGGATGTGCAGCAGCAGTCAGCTTTGTCTGGGTTGCTCTCTGGTCCATGTTCCCACCAGTGAGACACATAGCTGCACAACATCGGCAACACCACCTACAGAAGAAGAAAAAAAACAAACATAATGAAACATAAATACTGTAACTTTGCAGAACTTCTCACTGGCAGTCCGATTGTGATTCCACACAGAAACAAACATATCAGCACTTGTTTAATCAATGTGTCTACTTTCCAATTAGGAAGGTTTTTTGTTTTTGTTTTTTACCCATCTTTGGCTCTGAAGTGTTCATTACAGGACAAATACCCAATTATTTTGGTTCCATGGATGATTTTTAGATGAGAAGAAACACCCTAAGGAAAGAATGTGATACAGTAGTTACTGATAATTAGGGAGTTACCTCCATAACATGGGGCATCTGTGTGTATCTCATGCCAGACTCCGCCAGCTCCATGATCTCCTCCAAAGACTTCTCCAGGTTGGGGATCAGTGAACAAACTTCCCCAACCTGCCCAGGAAGACCTAGAGCTGAGAGGTGGAAAGAGAAGTGGACTGAAAACAGAATAAATGAAAAATGATGTGATTTGATCACACCAGTTGTGACACCAGTGAGTTCTCAGACCACAGCCATTATCAAGCTTGGCCTTAATTTTGATTTAAAATACAAAACTGGAAAATCTGTCCCCCAGAAAATAGAAACACAGCTGCAAAAGTAGTCAAACCAACTTTGTGGTACTTCCTGTTATAGTAGGCGTCTCCAAGAGAACAAACAGGCATGTACATACTGTATATCCAGTTTTTTTCTTAATCGCTAAGACAAAATTACATTAATAACAAATACTCAGTAGTGATTATTTTTACAGGCTGTTAATGGTTCCAGTTTTAGTAAAATACTCAGTGGTCACAGCAACATGCAGTCCTGTTGCACTTTGTCACAGAGTTTATTCCAGGTGATATTCAGAGTAAAGCCTTCAGTGCTGACTGACATGTCATTGTACCATTCCCTCAGGACATGTATGTTTTTTGCATGTACATGTCCTACCTGCTCTGTCTTTACTTCCTTTGCTGTTGTAGATAGAAAAGTTGTTAAACTTGTTCATGTGAGGCTCAAGGAAGGCAACAGGGAACGCTGCTGAGAAGGCTGCTAAACACTTTCCTATTGCCGGGCGCTGTCTGGAAAGGAAACAGAGAGGTCATGGTTATATTCAAAAACATATATTTTTTATTCTTATTATCAGTAATTGATTTTTTAAAATAGTGAACAATATTGCTTATCCAATCATGCTAAAAGCAATAATGTTATCGATGGGTTGCTTTGCTGACACTGATTGATAATTAAACATTTTGTAATGTTTCCCTAGGCCATTTGCCATTTCGTCTTCCCCTTGCTCTCTGTCCCATCTTTCCTGTCCACTCAACTGTCCTATCATAATGAAGACTAAAAAGGCCCCTAAAATATTAAAAAAACTTTTTGTAATGTTCTAAGTTTTGATTTCCTTTTTTTTCTTGTCTTGGGGCTACTTCAGACAGGCAGTTTTCAGTTTACAAACCGTAGCAGCGAGGCGTCTGTCAACATGCTGAATTTGTATTTTCTTAAATGCTGGTTCAGGGCACAGAGATCCAGAATGGCTCTCATCCCCCTCCCCCCCTTCTTTGGCACAAGGAAATACATTGAGTAGAAACTGCTGTGGGTTTCCTTGGGACGAACAACTCTTATAGCCCTTTGTTTCTCAAAGTGGAAATTTCCTCTTGGAGAAAATTGGCAGACTCGCCCAGAGTCAGGCAGAGCCAGCGTGCCCACTCCTGGAGAACCATGAGGTCCATGGCTCTCCCACTCGCCACTTTGTGGAAGTGGAGAACATGGTCAGTTATAACGTGGATTTCTTCCCAATAGGTGGTATCTGGTTTAGATGTCATGTCCTCTTTCTAGCTCAGTTTGGTAAGCCACTGGGCGTTGAGGGATCTTGCTGACAGAGCCGCTGCCTTGTAGCACTTATCATTAAGGCTGGACTGGAAGTGATCTGCGTTGGAGGGGAGGGACAGGGCCAACAAAGACAGAGAAGTCTTCAGTGAAGGTGGCTCGTTACCAATGACTCAATTTGTGGCATCAGGCGGAGGCAGAGGAACTCCATCCCCTCACGGTCCAACAGGGAGCTTCCCATGATGGGGTGTTTCTCACTGTATAGTTTCACTTTTCACTTCAGCTAGTGTAGAATGAAAAGTGGTGCTACTTTTTTGGAGGTATTATTATCTAATGTGAGGTATTGCTAGTGCTGTTGCTAATGGGTATTGCTACCTGATGGTAATGCTAGCGGTACCTTATTAACTACTTCACTTTGGAAAATATTGCTACTTTCCAAGGTGAAAGTATTGCTACTGAACACCAACATTAGCTACAGGACAGTATTGCTACTGCTTGTGAGCTAGTGTACAACTGAAATGTTGGGAACAAAGTGCTCGAACACTGAGTTGTGCACTCAAATCTGTGGACAGTTTAGCTTAGCGCTCAATAGCACAGTTGTCAACATGCTTCTGTAAGAAGCGAGAAGAGGCTTTTAAATGACATCTGACGCTATGTCAGCCTATTATACAGAGGGCCCTAGCCCCTCCTGACATGGGCATCACTGACCCAGCCTATAGGGGCTGGCGTAATGGTATTTGAGCTTCTGATGAGGTCACGTAGGAGGCGTTCCCATAGTGAGACACGAAACAAATGCTATGAAAGCAAACCACAGTACCACCGCTTCTGTCATTCTTCTTAGCCAAGGTATGTGCACTGGATAACAAAATGGACCTACTATAGCTCCGTATAAGTGCACACTGGGAGATGAGGAAGTGCTTTGTACTTTTATTGACTGAGATGTGGCTAAATTGCAACATGTCAGACTTGGCTATCGAGTGTATTTGCATACTTCATTTCCGACTCACCTGGAATTATTAGGTTGGTGCATAAACTGCTCTGAAGCAATTAAACATTTGATTATCAAATGCCCGCCACACTGTCTAACATGGGAGCTCATTGCAATGTGCATTGTAGCTGTTTACATCCCACCCGAGTGCTAAAGCTAGCGAGGTGCTAGGTGAGCTACATGACAGTATCTGCTGTCTCCAAAATTAACACCCCGAGGCATTTGTCAGGATCACAGGTGACTTTGACCATGCCAATCTGAGGGAGACTTCGCCAGGTTTTTAACCAACGTGTCACCATTGCAACCCGGAGTGAAAACACTCTCAACCGTCTGTACACAAACAGACTCAAAGCTTTCAGATCAGATTTCCATCCCACTTGTCCCTTCCTATAGCCCTGTGCTGAAGACAATGAAGTCATCACAAAAGACAGTCACTGTGTGGCCTAATGAAGCTGCCTCTATGCTCCAGGACTGCTTTGCCTGCACTGACAGGCAGATCTTCAGGGATCCAGCAACAAGTGCTGGAGAGGTGGATCTTAAGGAATATGTATCAGCCATCACCAGTTATATCAGTAAGTGTGTGGATGATGTTGGACTGGCCTCCCCAGAGCCCTGGACCGCAACATTATTAAAGAAGTGTGGGATCAGTTTGACAGAGAAGTGAATAAAAAGGCAGCCATCATCCAAAGAAGAGCTTTGGAATGTCCTTCAAGAAGCCCAGAGAACTTTTCCTAAAGACTACTTAAAGAAATTACAAGAAAGCTTAACCAAGAAAGTACAGGATGTGTTAAAATATAATGGTGGTCATACCAACTTTCAAGCTCGTTAGAACTGCACAAACTGCATTTTTGCCTTATATACCATATTTCCATGTATGTTTACACATTTCAATAAATCGCTGCACCTATTTCCCATTTTCCTAGGAAAATATGAAGAAATGAGGAGTGCTCAAGACTTTTGCACATTATTATATTTCTTCTTCATTTTACACAACTCTTCAATTTCCCAATGTTCCTAAATCAAACATTTCTGGTAATTTACAGAAACTTACGCAGATTCTCAATGTGGTCTCACTCTTTTGAACTCTACTATAGGTGATGTAAGACATATTTTTGCTAAATGTGTCACATGCACTTTGGATGCACCGTACCTCTCTACATAGATGCTTTTGTTGGTTCCCAGAAGGTAGAGGCTGTTAAGGATTCTGTAGCAGGAGACTTGGACATCATCCACTGGAGTGATAGAGACAAACATGTTGGAAACCTGACCTTATCATCCACATTGAACAGGTGAAGTCAGTACTTACGTATGAGGTCTTCTCCAAACATGTTCTGTCCAATATGTTCAAACAGGGAGGAGAGGACAGGCAGCAGGGCGAACGTGGTGTAGTTGATGATCTGGGTGACACCTCGTGGCTGCTCCCTGCTGTGAGTGAACTGACCGAGCTTCAGGTTCTCCTGAGTCTTCTCCAGATCCTCGGCTGCACTGTCAAAGTATGACCGTAAAGCTGCCTTCACTGAGTCCAGACCAGTCTTCATCACTGTCCTGATAGAGTTAGAGAGAGATAGATCTTTCAACCTGGTGCACTCAAAAAAAGTGCTTCAAGAAAATACAGGGGCACATTCAACCGGTTTGATAACTAATGGCCAAATTTATTAACAGTCTTCACCAGCACATAACTTTCATTTGGCATTAAACTATTATCGGGATTTACTAAAGTTTGTGACTGAATGGTGCGGACAGTTATTTTTGCAAGTGGCCTTATTGTATATGTATATATTTGTCAGACTATGCTTCAAAGAGTGCAAAAAGTAGAGTATTTAAATGAATCCCACAATTACATTTACTAAGATTTGTGACAGGAAAGTTACACACAAAAGCATGTCTCCATGTAGAATGTAACATGGAGGGAGGGGGAGATAAGTTGCCCATTACAAGATGTATTCAGGCAGCAAAGTTACACTTTTAGAACGAGCTCAGCAGTTTGCATTGCTTCAGGTTTTTAGAAATATTTCAACACATAGATTGGCCCATAATGAACACTGCAGAGAACACAAAAGCCCCTGTGTGTCTTTACTCAGCAATGTGTGCACACTGAGCTCTTCCCTCTAGTGACTGATCTAGTACATAACATCTGAGGCATGTTTGAATAATATCTGAATCTTACAATTAGTCATTCAGGTGCCACTGAACAGAATGTAGAGTCAGTTTTTTTCCCTCTGACTTTAAGAAATACACGGCAGGAAAAAATTAGAGCGATACCCACATTTACAACCGTGCACAGTAACACCAAATATCATTAACATGTAGATTTATCAGCATCTGACAGTGAATAATGTTTTGTGTTCTTCTGCACATCTTACAATTAAGCTGTTAAACACAGATTTCAAGTTAATACAGCAGGCTTGTTTGTAATAAAGCTGCTCTTCTCTGGATAAATCCTTTGCTATCTTAATCTCCAAGACCCACACAATCCCCATCAATTTCTGAGGTAAGCGTTCACCCTTATATCAGAACATGATGATTCTCCTTTATCTGCCTCTGCTTTGCCTGTCTGAATTTGCATGCCGTTTCCAGACAGAAATACATGTGTAAAACCTGTGCTTATACTGTGTTATTTTTTGTTAGATTCTCTTTTTAATCAAGCCTTATATTCTTCTCTTTGGTTAATTTAGTTCTTTTAGAACTAAATATTACAGTCAGCTATAATTCCATGTCTTATCACTTGCAGGGGGCCTAAACTTTACAGTCCAAGTTAACTTATGTTAGAATTTGTTTAATATTTTATGACATCCATATATTCAAAGAGTTTGATTTTGTCCCACACCTACTACAGTTGTTGTTAGAAGTTTGCATATACTCATCATGGGCATGAATGTCATTGTAATTTTAGGCTTTCAATGATTTCTTTGAACTGTTCTTTTTCCAGGGTGGAATGATTGTACAACATACATCTTTAATGATTTTTTAAGTTTGAATTTATTTGGGATTTTCTCTAATCCACACAGGGTCACGATTATACATACAGGCTCAAATATATACATACATTCACTTAAATCTTTTAATAAGTGGTGTGGAATGTTCTACAATGTCTTTTAACTTGACAAGGCCAAGTCTTATTAACTTCTCGTTAGTGATCATGATTGACGACAACTGGTAGTTTCTCTTGGGCAGCATCAAAAGGATTTGTTTGACAGCACTCATTGAACTGACCAACACTCAGAACAATGGGAAAGTTCAAGGAACTCAGTGAAGATCTAAGAAGGAAAATTGTAGATTTACATAACTTGGGAAGGTCTCTTGGAGCCCTTTCTGAACAACTGCAGATTCTAAGATCATCAGTTCAAACAACTGTACATGAGTCCAAATTATTTGGATGTATCACCACTTTGCCATGGTCTGGAAGAAGACCCAAACTGTCACCCTCAGATGAGAAGAAATTGGTTAGGATGTTCAGGAACAACCCAGGAACCACCAAGGCTCAAGCCTACTATGAACTGGAAACTGCTAGAACACCAGCGTCACAGTCCACAGTGATGTAAAACTTGCTTCACTGTGGACTGTGACGCTGGTGTCACAGTCCACTGACAGTTATACTTTAACAAAGTTATACTTTTTGCTTTAATCAGAGAGATAAGCTTATGTGCTGGGATTGCAACTGAGCTTGACTTGGTAGCCTGCTCAAACTACCAGTACACTAAGTGTACATACTGCCTTGGGACAGAGTCACTGGTTCCTTGCCTGTATATTCATGGTTGTTTTGCTGCATTTATTTATTCATTACTTTTGCTTTATTCATTTACAATTTTCCACAGCAATCTGAAAGGATTCCCATTCACATCATTACCAGGTCACAGTTGATCTTTTTTTTTTTTACCTGGCGTCCAGGCTTTGTCCCAATATCTGCAGACAATTGACTATGGAAGTAGCATTGTTACCTGGAGACCAGAGAGGATCAGCTGTTAAATGGCAAACTCACTGTATGCACTGCAAAGTGTTTAGGCTTCACACAGTATCTGTCTTGGATGTGAAAAGTTTAGCACAAAATCACAACTTAAATAACAACCTTGTTTACATCAGTAGGAGTTTTCTGCTTCAAATGCTCAAAAGGAAAACGATGTTCCATGCAAAATAAGCATTTTATAAGTGGCCATGTTACACCTACTAATTTTACGCTGTCAACAGTAGCTAGAACCAATAGTTAAATGTCAACATACTTGATTTTCTAACAGCCTGATATGGGTAAATGCAAATAATAATCATCTTTCACTTATCAAAATATGTTTCCTGAAGTACCCATTTTTGACTGTGGAACATCTTTTTCCCGTGAAGACACAGTGATGAGTATACATACACCCACAATACCATGCATGCACGCACACTTAGGGATGTCATGAGAACTCATACTTTGGTACCAAGTTGTTGCCAGAAAAATTAGATACTGTTGATATTTTGCATTGGAGTTGCATGAGTTGTATAATCAACTGCATCTATTCCACATGTGATGTTCACAAACAGTAGAAGCTCCAGTTATTACTGTTCAGTCTGTCAGCATATATACGAGTGGTGTCATATTTAGTAATGAGAATTATAGAATTTCAAAGCTATAGGTAAAGACTAAAACTTTCTGGTATCGTGACACCCCTACAGACACAGACACCATTTATAAGTTAACTTTTGAAGGTCCTGTTATACATTTCAGGGCCTTAATGATTTAAGCATTTAAATGTAAGCTGTGGAGTTTTGTAGTAATAGTGCTATGGAGCAAGATACAGTCATGTGAAAAAGACAGTTTTCACATGACTCTATGCAGCTCTGTGAAAAACTAAGTACACCCTTAATGCTTCCATACGAATTTAGAGGGTAAGTAGCAGCTAGATGATGCTTCTCAAAGGCACTTGATTAATTCATATCAGCAAATGTGACCAATGTTGGCAGTTTGCTAGTCTGGAGTGTTCAGGTGTGTGTTAACACAATACCAAAATCTTCCCAGGAGTGGACATCTCAGCAAATTCACCCCAAGGTCAGATTGTGCAATGCTCAGAGAAATTGCAAAAAACCCATGAGTTACATCTCAGACACTACAGACCCCAGTTAGCAAGTTAAATCTTAGAGTTCATGACAATACAATTAGAAAAAGACTGAACATGTATGGCTTGTTTGGAAGAGTTGCCAGGAGAAGACCTCTTCTCTCTAAAAAGAACATGGCAGCAGGTTTGCAAAGTTGGATCTGAACAAACCACAAGACTTCTGGAACAATGTCCTTTCCACAGACATGACCAAAGTGGAAATGTTTGGCCATAATGCACAGCACCACATTTGATGAAAACCAAACACAAAATATCAGCACAAACACCTCATACCAGCTGTCAAGCACTCTGGTGAAGGGGTGATGATTTGGACTTGTTTTGCGGCCACAGAACCTGGGCATCTTGCAATCATTGAGTTGTCCATGAACTCCTCTGTATACCAAAGTATTCTAGAGTCACATGTAAGGCCATCTGTCCAACAGCTAAGGTTTGGCTCAAACTGGGTCATGCAACAGGACAATGATCCCAAGCACAGCAGCAAATCTACAACAAAATGGCTAAAAAGAAAAGAATCAAGGTGTTGTAATGGCCCAGTCAAAGTCCAGACCTCAATTCGATTGAAATGCTGTGGCAGGATATTAAGAGAGCTATGCATGAATGAATACTTGCAAACCTCGACGAACTGAAGAAACATTGTAAAGAAGAGTGGGCCAAAATTCCTCCGCAATGATGTGAAGGACTGATGAGTCATACAGAAAACGATTACTGCAAGTTACTGCTGCTAAAGGTGGTTCTCCAAGCAATTGAATCATATGGTGTACTTAGTTTTTCACAGGACTCTTTTGCAGTTTCTTTTTCTCATGACTGTATGTGCTGTATGTTGTGCAATGAAGATCCTTGCAAATGGTTCCACTACTGGAAATATCTAAATGTGTTGGTAACATGCCAAGATAAATAGCAACATGCCAACAAAAACATGGAAGCAGACTGCAAGCTAGTAAACACAGTTGCAGATTTCAATCTTTCAAGAAAATCAGCTTTAGAGACATTTTATATGTTGGAAATTCACTCAACACATTCGTTACACTGTCCTTACCAAATAAGGATATCCTATGTCTGACAAGAACTCCCAGTTTGCAGAAAAGACTGAAAAGATTCAATGAAAGGTAAGAAAAGGAGGCAGGATGGAAGGAAGAGGAAGACAAGAGAGGAAAGGCAATCAGATGAGATAAACACAGAGCAGGAGAGCCTATAGTGTCATGCATCCAATATTTAAGCAATACGACATTCTCAAGTTTTATTCCTTGCAACAGTCTCAGTAGCTTTTTTACTGTTGTTGTAAGGCTTGCTACTCTCACCTAGTCACCATCTCCTTCTCCTTGTTAGAGGCATGACCACCACTGCTGATTGGGTGGATGGCAGTGGACAGAAAGTACAGCCTGTGGTTTTTAAAGTACTGATCCACCAATGGCAAGACAACCTGGGGGTGAGATAGCACAGATACAAAGTGTCAGTGCTTATCTGTCAAATAGATTTTAGTGTTTAGAAACTTTTCTTTTCAATTTTAGTAAAACATATCTTTCCATACACACCATTTGTAATGAGTCACAAATAATATTATAGCATACACTAACATTATGTTAGAGTAAAGGTTAAGGGCCAAAATTACCAACTGGGGCAAAGCAGAGCAGACACGAGGAAATCCGCTTTAAACATTCGGGGTGAGGACACAGCATGACACGTGACAAAGCCAAAGCTTGGTACTGCGTTCATAGCTTTGAGGGATCCACCACACCAAATACATGCTTGTTCTGATAACATCTCCCTCTGGCATTCTTAATAAATTAACACTTTTACTAACAACTATGACAGCATTATCAATTGCTAAATACATATGTAGTAAAGCCAGAAGCAAAAATAACTGTGTCCATGCCTTTCATTCACAATCCTGTCACTGTGCCTTTTTAGTTAATCAGTTTAGTTAAACAGTAATTTTTGAAGCATTATTAGAATTTTTTTCCCACTGATGCTTACATAAAGAAACAAGATCAAATAAATAAGTTGAATATACACAAAAACTCAACTAATAAATCAAAAAAGGAGAGAAAAAAAAAACGTGACCTTTCCGAAGAACTTAATCTGCTGCTCATGAGGAATCTTCTCTCCTTTCGGTTGTGTTCCCAGATCTACATGACAGGCAGAACACAGTGAAATACAGTATGGTCTGATGAATTTAAGTTGTAGTATCAGGATTTTGTCTCCAGTGGTTAAGCTACAAGCTAGAGTTAATTTCTGTTTACTGGGAAATATGAAAACTTTAATTTGTGGTGCAAGCAGTTTAGTAAATAATGGAGCCCAATTGTGATTTTAATTTGTATTTGTTTTTTACATTTGTCTTATCTTGTAATAGTATTTGAATTTCCTCTGAGCTGTGTAAAAAAGGCTAAACTCTATTGTGTGTGCACCCACAGCTGTGCTTGAGACCAGGAGCTGGATACATTTGAAGTTTGGCCTACAATGAGTAAGGAGTGTGAGGCAAAGTAAATCTGAAGAATCTTTTCCCTAACTCGCAGGACTGGACTGGTACTTACATTGCTCTTTTCTATTCTTACTCTACTCACACATTAACACATATTCATAAAGTGCTTTACTTCATGCACTTTAGGCCCTTTCTGTAGCATACACACTCACACTGATGGGTGCATTTGGGGTTCAGTATCATGTTCAAGGACATTTTAGAATGTGGAATGGAGGGGATAAGTAGATGATCCACTCTACCTCCTGAGACACACCATGTTACTGGTATAATTGGAAGGAACGTACACAGGGGTGTTTCCAGGATTTTTATAATGGGGTGGCACAAGGGTGACCAAGAAACAGTGGAGTATAAGGTTTGGGAATCAGAAAATTCTAGATTCAGCCCCAGGGTTCTATCCAGCTGTGATCCCGAGTCACATTTATATACTGTCATGGACCTGGGTCTTTGACCCAGCGGGTTGAGTTTGGACTTCTAATTTCTGTTATTATTAGATATTTTCTGTTTATCTCTTAGGTTGTTTATTGGTTATGGAGTTTTGAGTTTGTATTCTTTTTACATGGCAGATTTTTCCTGGTTGGTTTCCTTATGATTTTACTCCCAGGTTTTCTCCCTTTTGCAATCTAGTCTCTGTTTGTGGTTTATATTTAATTCTTCACATTTCAGTTTAGTCTGTCTCCCCTGTGTTCTCCCGTACCTGTCAAGTCTCCGTCTCTGTGTTTGGTGTTTCCGTGTTATGTTACGTCCTGCTTTATTTTAATAGTTATTTGTCTCTTGTGCCATGCTTTAAGTTTTACTTCGCCATATCTTGTTATCTGATTTAGTTCAGCTGTGTCTCCCAGGTGTCTCCACTCTGCCCCAATCACCCTTCTGTGTATATATAGTCGTTGTCTCCCTTATTTAGACTCTTTCTCTCTGATTGATCTTTCTGAGTTAACTTCAATAATTATTTCCTCTAAACCATCAACGTGTCTATTGGACCCCATCCCTACAAGATTGTTCAAAGAAGTCCTACCATTAATTAATGCTTCAATCTTAAATATACTCAATCTATCTTTATTAACGGGCTACGTACCACAGGCCTTTAAGATGGCAGTAATTAAACCATTACTTAAAAAGCCTTCTCTTGACCCAACTGTCTTAGCTAATTATAGG
>VUQI01028695.1:0-16906 GCA_015106735.1 Paratilapia polleni | reverse complement strand
GTCTGTCTCCTGAATCCAAACTGGGAGCTGGTTCCACAGGAGAGGGGCCTGAAAGCTGAAGGCTCTGCCTCCCATTCTACTTTTAAATACCCTAGGAACCACAAGTAAGCCTGCAGTCTGAGAGCAAAGTGCTCTATTGGGATAATATGGTACTATGAGGTCTTTAAGATATGACGGGGCCTGATTATTCAAGACTTTGTATGTGAGAAGAAGGATTTTAAATTCAATTCTGGATTTAACTGGTAGCCAATGAAGAGAAGCTAATATGAGAGAAATATGGTCTCTCTTTCTAGTCCCTGTCAGTACTCTCGCTGCAGCATTCTGGATTAACTGAAGGCTTTTCAGGGAGCTTTTGGAACAACCTGATAATAATGAATTACAATAGTCCAGCCTAGAAGTAATAATATAGTAACATTACCCTTCTCTCTCTCTCTCTCTCTCTCTCTCTCCCTACCTATGTTTCTGTCTGCCTCTCTGACAGTCTGACCAGGATGAAGATTTGAAAACTCAGGTAAGACCTGATTTAATTTTTTTTTGTATTACCATGTACTGTTTGGCCAGTGCTGATCTCTCTTCTGTCCCCTCTTTCCTCTCTTACGTCTTCTGTCTCATCTTACCTACCCTGTCTTGTCTCTTATTGCTCATGTTTTCTATCGCTCCCCCTCTCCTCTATCCTGTCATTAGGGGACGTTGGGTAGTCCAGAGGAGATGCAGAAACCTCAGAGCACCATTAGTGCTCTCAGGCGCTCCTTCTTAGAGGGAGGAGAAGGAGGAGGAGGAGGGATGACAGAGTGGGAGAAGCGTCTGGCCTCCTCACCTGTCCGAAGACTTGACGACTCTCCAATGATTGAACCTCTGGAGCCTGATGAGGTGAGACAGTCACGAGATGGTTGGACAGGTTTTTATATCACATGACACTGAGCTTATAGCCTCCCATTCAAACAAAAATACTGCAGGTGTTGGCAAATTTTCTTCTGTGTTGTCTCAGTCCTTTGACTTGGATTTTTTGTGCGTTAGTTGTGATGTGCATCCAGAGGCACGGTTAACCTGTGTTTAGTGTCAAAGTGCCACAGTTTCTGGGTTGAATGTTTCTCTTGTAATGTCAGCGTGTCAGCAGTGTTTTCCAGTCTGCAGCAACATGTGCATTCTGCTATTTCTGCTCACTTGCTTAAGTGTTGCACCTACAGAAAATTGGGATGTTGTGCTACCATCCCAATTTACTGTGGGCATGGTGATAAAAAACTTTACCACTGAAGTGGGCAGTCCTATCTTTCATATGTTGGGGTTGCAGACACTTACACTTTCTGAATAGTTTTGGAAATTTTTTATGGGCCTAAGCTAAACAGCCCAGGTGAAAACAGAAACTTTCATCCCACAGCAGCATATGGTGAAAACAGATCTTTGCTTTGGTCACACAACCATGTGCTTGATGTTACCTGCTGCTGCCGGTAAACAGGAAATATCAGTCAGAGTAATCACAGTAGAAAGAGCTGAACTCATTAAGCGCTTTGATGCGACTGTTGTTGTGATTTGGCGCAAATTTATAAATAAAATTGAACTGACCTCATCCAGATGCACTAATTGGCCAAGTGATCGATGACTTCAGAGCAGCTGAAAGAGGCTTGAATTATTACCTTAGGGTACGGCTGGGCAATTAATTGAAAATTAATCCAAATCGACATCAGAACCTCTAATGGACGTAATCTTGCCCATGCCAGCTATGTCGTTTATTAAATTTATTTATATAAATTTCTGTTAATACTTTCCCCAGTATATACTGTCCCCTTTAAAACATACTGCCACGTGTGTTGTCACGTGACTCCACCCCATCCAGTCTGTGACATGGAAGGATCATGGAGGAAAAACTCAAACACAGAGCTGACTGCACAACTTGAGCAGCTTGTACCAAATAAGAATGCCATGTCTATCATTTGGACACATTTTTGGCTTTAGTAAAGATGGCATCAAACAAAAAGAAGAAAACAGAAAACTGCAGAAAACAGTTTCAGTAACCAAAGGTAATACCACCAATCTGTTTCAACACTTGGAACACAATCATATTACCGAAAAAAAATATCCTATCTTTAATATTAGAGCATATTTACAGTACAAACCTTGTCAGTGAACGATAAGGGCAATATATAAGATTATTATATATTAGAAAATATTTGTTCATTCATTGTAATTGAAGTAAAATGTTCACTTTAATCATGATTTCGATTGGAGCGCATACCACCCAGCCCTACCTTAGGTTCAGTATTAACTTCCTTGAAGTTTAGTTGATATTCAGCAGAACAACTGTAGAACTTAAGTTGAAATTCACTGGAACTTCAGTAGATCCTCAGTGTGACATCAGTTGAATCTTAGTTGAACCTTGGGAAAAATATGGAGTTCAGTATCATGCCCAAGAACACTTCAATATTCAGACTGGGGAAGTGAATCACTACACGATCTGCTCTTCCTCCTCAGTCACAGACACCGCAGTGAGGTCAGTGACAGGTCACATTTCATTTCTTTCCTTGACACAGGCAGATGGAGCCTGTGTCTGCTTGGCCTCAAGTCCACTACTTTGAGTCATTAAACTCCCCACTGTGTTTGTGTCGTTGGTTACTTATGGAGCGTTCTTAATGGATTATCTGATTAATGTTATGGCGTGCTATGTGGTACACACCATCAGTTTTGCTACAGTTTTGTAGAGTGAAATTCTTTTATGTTTTATAAAATTTTAAAAGTTTTATTAGACTGTTCTTAGTGTCTGGTGTATTTAGTGCTAATTAGCCCATTTGTATGTCTGTGTGCAGCACCCATACAGTTTATGGATGCAGCTTGCATGAAAATTAACATTAGTTGATATCATAGCACCACATCCTTTCATCAAAATATGGTAACTTCAGGCAGCGAAAAAAAAACCCAACATGGCAGCAGCCAAAATGTTATCATCAGTGCTTCAATATGCAGAGTGCAAAAGCAGTGGTGATGTCTTGGTGGCTACGTCCATCTTTTACACTGTCTGTGCTCATAACCAGGAAATGAAATATGACCTGCTACTAGCTTCATATGTTACATGATTCATTGCTTAGTCTGTGCTTTTTTGATGTTGCTCACCTATGCCCTCCAGGAGGGTGGGTTCATGACAAACCAAGCTTCTCCTCAGCCAATCAAAAAGAAGAGCTACACAGTGGGGCGGAGTTACTGCACTGCCTCCGGCAGGGTTTTTACCATGACAGTCACGGATGACAGTTCTGATGCTACTGTGACAACAGCAAGCGTCGAGGCCTGCCAGCAAGTTCAACACTTTTCACAGTCCACCACTGATGATGACATCACAGGGGGACCACTGATCACCATCCCTGAGGTAAAGACTCCGACCTCACCTTTGGAGCTGCCACCCAGAGCCTGTGATGTCACCAGAGATGTCATTAGTGTGTCTGAGACCAGCAGAGATGGAAACGAAACTCTGGTCCTCTGTGGAGGCAGAGTCTCTGTGAAGTCATCTTTGTTCCTCCCTGCACCCCCTACATCCTCTCTGGACAAGCTGAGCCCCATCTCTGGCAGGATATCACCTTCCATGGCAACAGTGGTATGCTGATTGGCTGGTTGGTGGTCGGCATGAAAACAAGCATGAAAACAGCACCTCACAGCAAAATGTTAACCTCCACAGCACTGAAACAGGAAGTGTGGCTCATCTGAGCTAGTTCAAACTGAACAGCTTTGAGCTCCAACACTGCAGATACCTGATGGACCAGACTATCAGGAGACCAGGATCTCCACCTCGTGAACCAGGTCTCCTGGCGATCTGAAAAGGAGGTGCTGTAGAAAAGCTGATTTTACATCAGAGGTTTCATCATGATTTATGCTAGACTGGATAATGATGAATGATCTACTCTGTTGTGATTGGTTGTTTTGCGGTCAGGAGATATCTGGGTACTGGATAAAGTGGCGCTGCTGCTTAATATGTCCTTAGCTAATTCCTGTGGCTTTCACTAATTTTCACATGAGCTGTTTTCTAAACTGACCTGCTGCTAATTGGTGTTTTAGATAAGTTTGAAAACATCTGAATTGGAATTTTCTCACTGAAAGCACACATGGTTCTGACAGGTTTCTCTACCCACCTAAAAGAAAGGTCTTGTAAAAATTAAAAGCTGAGACTAAAAGTATCATGATGCTGCTTTGTCCAACAGCCAAATCTTCAAAATTATCAAAACTAAATGGAAAAGCAGGACATGTTTAAATTAAATGGAATAATATTTTATAGCACTGTCACCCTGCACCCACACATTCACACAGCACTTTGTTTTCTACACTTTAAGTGCTTTTTATCCATCTATGCTTGCACACTGATTCATGCATTGGGGGCAATCAAGGCTCCAGTATTCTGCACAGGGACACTTAGGCATCCATACTGGAGGACCAAACCACCAACCTTCTGATTAGAAAACAAGCTCTACCTCTTGAACACAGCTGCCCTGGCTTTAAAATGCAGGAACCATGTAATGTTGTTTTTAGTTACATCTTTACTTCTATATTGTCATGATTTGGAGTGTAGCTAAGGTGAAGAGCCAAATGCAGGATGCAGAGAGGCAAAGTGCAGGAACAGAAAACAAGCCGTTTATTTAAGACTGTTACAGAGTCCATAAGAAATAAAAGATCCAAAAGGGAAGAAAACAAAGTCCACAACAGCACAGGGAAAAGTACAACATGACAAATGACAAAGGGAAGACTGAAGCTAAATATACATGAGGGGGCTAATGAGGGGAATTGGACACAGCTGTGAAAAACACACAAATGAAAATAATCAAGGTAATGAGTCAAGGGGACATAAAACTAAATACAAGACACAAGAAACAAAAGACTATCAAAATAAAACAGGAAGTGACATAACAAAGGAACACCTAACACAGAGACTGAGACTTAGCAAGATACGAGGAACTTAGGGGAGGCAGGATAAACTGAAATTAAAGGAATTAAATATTAACCACAAACAGAAACTAGACTACAAAAGGAATAAAACTACAACTAAGAAAACCTGGGAATATAATCATAAAGAAACCATCCAGGAAATATCTGGTATCTGAAAAGAATACAAAACTCAAGAGAACTCAAAACACCATAAACGCAGAAATCCAAAATTAATACAAAACTCAACGCGGGCACAAAACCCAGGGTCCATGACTTATATAAATTTTAATTTTAAGTTTTTTAATTTACAAGTCTTCAAGAAGTGGTATAAGCACAGAAAACCGGAAATCAATTTGAGTTTTGGCCAGCTCACACAGTGCTCTGAGGGGATAATATTTAAAAAACGTAAGTCTTAATGCAGTAAAACCCACACAGAATAAAACGGTATACAAATTTGTGCATGTATAGGATAAGCTTATGTGATAGGAATTCTACTTTTCACAAAGTGACTGCATTTCATCCTATTTCGTGGTCTGCCATAGATGGTCGGTGAGTATTTAGTCAGATATGTAACAATCAATCATAACAGAGCTAATCCAGTCTAGTGGCGCTGGACCTTCCATCTCTTGGTTTTTGATCAGTTTTCCTTTTTCTCCAGCAAGAGGCAGAAAGGAGCTGCAGTGTTCAGTTTAAACTCTCCCCAGCTTCTTGCTTAACCTCCTCCCAGAGGCCATTTTGTTTCTTCTCCTTTGATCAAAATGGAGCACAGGAAGCAGCAGCTGATTTTGTTGTTTTCTGCTGTTTGTTGTTGTTCATTTAAGCTTAGTGAGCTTTTGAATTGCTGCTGGGGGTTGGGCTTATTTCCATTTTACTGCTCTTCACTTTTTGTCAGTTGACCTCTGTTTTCATTGGTTACTTTGACTTTGTATTGCTTTTTCACTTTGTTGGAAGCTGCTGCCTTTCTCTGACACATTGGCCTGTACTACGAAGCAGGATTAGTGGTTTAGCAAGGTAACTTTAACCCTGGGTTTTCGGTGTTGCAAAAGTGGTTAAATTCTTACTGAGGTACATTGCCATGGAGATTTGCCCACAGTGATAGATGGGGTCAGCCCACCCAAACACACATCTTGCCCACCCAATCAAAAGTTAAGAAAAGTCATTTTGGGGTGTTTTTTAGCCAATGAAAAGAAAACATGCACAAGAATCATTTCTAACTCCTATTTAAGATTATTCAAGGTTCGAAATCATAGAAGTTGGAAACGGATGCTGTGTCTTTTGGAGCTTGCAGAGGTGTTAACCTATGAAGTCAAAGCAAGGCAAGACACACACAGACACATAGTCCCACTGGCTGTAAAAAAGATCACACATATCAAACGAATAACCTGCTCTTTAGTAGTATATATGAGGCAATATGTTGTTTATATTATTTTTATTCTCTGCTATAAAGTCTAAATTTATGTGAAGTTCCACTTCAACCAGTTGTGGTAGCCTTTGTGCTGATTCGATGAGTCACGATGGTCTCTCTCCCTTGCTTAAGCTAATATGTTTAACATAATCAGAAAACAAGGTCTTTAACTTTTTTTTTGGAGATGTTTTCTTATTTGCATTGTTGACTAGCTGCAGGACATGCTGTATGCGTGTATTACCTTTACAATTAGATGGCCTTTATGGTATTGAATTGGTTTTTTATGATATTGTTGTATACTTTAATGGTAGGAATGGAGTTTAATGAGCAGTTTTAAAAACTTATATGTAAACTGGAGAGCGAGGCATTTACATTTTGTTTTTGTGCACATAAACTTTACTCACTGATTATTTTCACCTTACCTTTACTGCAACTACTGTCCTACACTGATTATAGCAGTATTTGTAATAAGTATTTTGGCACACAAACAGCTGAACAGATTTGGAGATGCTGCCTCTGTGTGTGTAGATTTTGATTCCCACAGTGACTACTATTCTTCAGCCTGTGATGAAACCATCTTATAGCTGCTACATATTGATTGGAACAGATTAGTGCTCTTAATATTGGATTAGACTGGGTTTTGTTCTTTAGGCTCATTTTTGGGATCATGTACAAACAGTCAGAGAGAGGCGATACCATCATCTAAACAGGGACTCAGACCAGTTACCTTCAGGTTACTAGTCTACTGCATTTTGAACGGTAAACAAATTGACAGCCTACTATGGACTGATATTCATATAGTGCTTTTCTACTCTTATTGAGCATTCAAAACACTTCTACACTACAAGCTACATTCACTTGTTCACACACATTTATACAGTGCTTTAAGTATTTTTTACCCATCATGCATACACACTCGCACTCCAGTGCATCGGGATCAAACCACTGACCTTCCAGTTGGTATACAACCTACTCTACCACCTGAGCCACAGCCTTACACTATAACCTCTCTACATACTGTGCAGCACTTTTCCCATCACACACACCCACACATCACTGCTTTGACATCTGTGTTCAGTATATTATGTGTTTAACCTCTTTGAATTTTTTTCTGATATTACTATATTGCTCTTTTTTTCGTGTTACTAAAATATGCTACTCTGTTTCCAGTGGACCTGTCCATGTTGTGATTGGTGATATGCTGCCAACACCAGTCCTTTTACATGAACATGCTCATAGCTAGATTGGGAAGCCCTGAGTTGACTAACTGACTTAATAACCAGATTCATGTGATTGTTTAGCAGGACTGCCAGTGTTAGGGTAAGTGAACCCAGACAAGGAAAAGATATGCTGGGTATGTTGAATTTCAGCTTCGTGGTACAGGCCCCTGTATTTATTCTGTTTACATGACACCTGACCACACAGAGAAACTGTGAAAATCAACTTCAGTTCATTAATAACTAATATAACATATAAATATGAATGGAATACTTCTTTGTAAAACACTCCTCTCACCATGATTTGTATATCCAGCTGTGTGTCACATGTCTTTCATAAGTTACATATGAAAAGACAAAGACCAAGGGCACACTTTTGCATTCTCCCTCATAGCTCCTCCATCAAGCCTGTCTTCTCCTTCAAATGCATTTTGGAAATTGACATGGGATGGCACACAGGCAGGAGGACAGAGAGGTGCGGGCACAAGGAGGCTAAAAATAGAAAAATATGAAAAGCCCAGTGGTTTGTAATCAAAGACTGATTACTAATAAACATAATACAAGCCAATTTTAAATATGCCCACCGTGGCCCTATGCGTCCCCTGCATGGCTGCCGTTTTTTTTTTTTTTTTCTAATTTTAATCACAAGTCTCTTCCTTGTTTGCCTGTTTTCACTGTAACTGTAGTTTTTTGTTTGTTTGGTATGTGCAGCCTAAACCTACATTTGATGAAATGTCTCCTGAGCTGACGGCTTTGCTGAAGTCGGCCAGAGAACAACAAACCTTCAGAGAACACAACCTGTTGAAGGTGCCTTTCTCTCTGTCTGTCTTACTGTCCACTTGTATTTCTGCCTATCTGTCTACTTGTCCACATGTCTCTCTCTAACGCCTCTTAGAAATACAAACTTTCTTATTTTGGATTCATGTCTTTAAAGATAATTGACAAATGAAGTCATATAGCAATTAATTCAAAACATGTTTATTTTAGCCAAAAAAGGCTGCTCACACACACTCTTCACAAAGCATGCTCAGAGAAATTGTTTAAATGTCTTTAAACAGCAGAAACAAACTCTGACTTTCCAAGAAACAAAAAAAAAAGGATTAAAATTGGGATTCAAATGTGACATTGTGATGCAATTAGAGAACTAAAGTGCATTCAGGTTTTCAAAAGGCTTCCAATTAGCACAGTAGAGAATAACATACTTTAAATCACACACAAATTCCTCTCCATCTTCAAAAAGTAGACAGTTTATCAGTAGGCTTTTGCATTAAGAGATCAGCCTTTGTATGACAAAGGGAAGTCAAACACAATTCAAGTTGCTTATGGTAAATCCCATAATAAAATATATACCTCACACGTCATTCTTTTGCAGCTCCCATCGCCATACCCTTTACATCATTCATACATCATTCATAAAGACTTTGTACTCTGCAGCATACACAGAATTCATCTCAAATTTCTTGGCAAGGCTCAGTGCATGTTGTGTTGGCACCTCACAGTTGTTACATAACACTAAATCTTTTTTTCTAAAAGGTGGTAGTTGTCATCTTTAAGAAAAAATTAAGTTATTGCTAAGACTTAAGCAGGCCATTGAACACCAATCCTAGTAATAATCAAATCAAAGTCCTTCTATGACATAATGACAGTCCATTATTATTAATGAAGTCCTTTCGTAAGTTCAGTAAGGAAGATCTCTATTCAATTCTCTGCCTGCATTCCTGAGCTTTTGGAACATTATTCTTGACGTCACTTCAACTTTCTCCCACTGTCAAACTCAATTCTGTCACTCTGGTCCAATCATTTTCTTGCCTGACTTCTGTGAGCTAATCAGTCTCTGTTCTCTGTGGTTTAAAACTCAGTGCTCTTCTGTCATTCTGCCTTTTAGAATCCCATTCATGCGATGGTGTCTAAGTTCCTGTCATTTTGTTATTTGGCTTTTCAAACATGCTGGATTCAAGCAGCGACATCCCAGAGGATCATCTGATTTGTCTGAGCACCAGCACTGCATCTCAACAAAACTACAAGCTTCTTGCAGCCAGTAACATCAATCCAGCACCCAGTCTCAGTGCTTTGTAATTGAAAAAGCTGGCCTACGTCTCTAGTGCTATTCATTCTGAGCAGCAAGTCCTCCCACTTCTCAAGAACACTCCTTTGCTGCAGTTACTGCTCTGAGTTCTAACACACAGGACGTAAGGGGACATAAGAGGAAAATTCTTCCGCAGAAACAGTGGAGAGTGTTGTTCAACGTGGGTTCTCCTTGCCCCTCCACCAGCAATGCTGACATGATGCATTCCTCTAGGCCATTATGGCATCCCTGCAAGCCATTGACATCCCCCTGGAAGCTCTAGGGAGCTCAAATAGCGCACCCCTGATACCGATCTCGTCCATACAGCCAGCACTCCACCCTGACCCTCTGGCCGCTGCTTCAGCCTCCCCATACTCACCTTAGTTCTCTCTGCCTTCCATCGTGCCCATTCCCTCACTGGGCTGTCCTTACACTCCCCAGGCTGCCAATGTTTATCCTAATCCGCACACAAAAATATTGCAAGGTAAAGACATTAATTTAATCCATCTCTTGCTGCCATCCCAAGAATGTGATAAAAACGATGCCTCTAACACCAGTCTAGCAGCAGTTTTAAAATCCTCTCATCCTTGGGTTATTCTGTGCACAGTTTACCCAGAACGAAGGCAAGAACTGAATGCATATCTAGCACTGTTCGGCAATCTCAATTTAAAAAATTCAAGAGTAAACTCTTCCTCTCCAGTCAATGTTCATGTTCTGGGAAATGAACTGGCATATCACCCTTGTTTGTGGATCTTTTGATATGTGGACTGTCCCAAAGGTTTCATGTTGTTATTATTACACAATTGATTGACTCATTTGTTGTAAGAACTTTCAATGTGCTATTAAAGAGCCTAAATTGGTCTCACAGTTCTGGGGATAAAAATAAATAATAATTAAATTTAAAAAACAAAAAGCTATCACATAGGTCCTTTAACATCTCCTCCAGTTATTCCACGTATGCCCAACTGGCTTTGCAACTTGCAAATACCCACATTCAAATTCTTGCTACATTACACTTTAGTCCATAAAGCATCATGCTGATAAAGTTAGCTGGCCATGGTGCATAGCTGTTCAAAGCTAATATCACCAACACATTTTAAATGATCCCTATTTACCCATCTCAGTGGCATTTTTTTGGCAAGTCAAGTCATGTGCGTCATTCCCCAAGGCTACTTCTCATCTCCCACTTACTTGATCTAGCCTTCTCAGTGCTCAGTGTGCTGGTCACAGTCTCATTAGATAAGGAATGTCGCTCAGATTTAAGGTTCTGGTCCTTGCTGCTCTGTAACTAGAACAGTCTTTTCAATGACATTGTAGTTTCTTCCAACTCTCTTCAGTTCCACATGCATACAGTGCTATGGACAGGTTTTGGGGGTACCATCAGGGCAACTGCTTTGCATATAGTTGGCCACCAAGCCTTTGTCGCAGGCTTTCAATGGCCCTCAGGCTTTCATCAGAGGCTTTCTGTTTTCTCTCCTGGCCTGGCCTTATTCTCTCTAGAGGTGAACTTCTTTTTTAGGATTACTTTCCTATTTCTTAGCATTGTTGGGATGCTACTGTGCTATGTATCTTCATTGGAGTCTAAATGCCAAATATTACTCAAACTCTATAATTCATTAAATCCTGTTCACTTCTTTTAAATAATCTCTCCTTATTGAAATGAAGCCTATGTGTGATTTCAATAAGGAAGATCTGTATTCACTTGTCTGCCTGTCTGGGCATTTGGACTATCTATTCTTTATATCACTTCCACTTTCCCCCACAGTCAAACTCATTTCTGTTATCATCACTCTGGTCCAATTATTCCTTGCCCGCCTTCTGCAAGCCAATCAACCTCTGTTCCTTGTGCTCTTCTATCATTCTGCCTAGAGACTTCCTAAAGACTCTCATTTGTGCAACGTGCCTCCTCCCCATTTCCACCTAATCCTGGTCACTCAGAGAGCCTGATCCAAATCTCCACCTGCTTCATCTCCACCACCACCAGTGTCAAGACTTTGGGCGGTCCTATCCAACTTCCTACCATTGTTGGGACTCCGCTGTGCTTTCAGAGCAGAGCAGAGTGTAATCGCCAAATATTACTCAAACTCTACTTCAATAAATTATGTTCAGTTCTTTCAAATGATCTCTATCCTTGTTGAAATTCTTTTGTTTACTCATCAAAGATCAGTTCACATCAGTTCTGTTTGCAGCTGAATGGCATGTGCAGTACCATCAAGCAGGGGACATCACATGTTAAAATCAGACACATGTAGCTCATGTTTACTGCAAGCTGTAGATCTGCCCCCTCACACATAATCACCTGATGTTCTGCATTTTCACTTCTTGTTTCAGACTTCAGAGAAGGTGGAGACGATCTTGCTGGTGACAGAGCCACATGACCAGGACCAGCCAATGGTGGACCAGCGTAAGGTAGCAAAAGGAAGTATTGTGGGCATGGCCTTTACTAACCCAGCACCCCCTCCAGCAGGGGTTGGCATGATGAGTGCTGATGATGTCACACAGCAATGGCCCTGTGACAGTTTTAATGACCCTGGCCAGGCTAATAGTCCAACAAGTAAAGGTAATGTAAGTGATGATGATGATGATGATATGAATTATGAGCCCAGCAGCCAGGCTAGTGATGACGATGCTAGTGAGGCTAGTGAGGATGCTATCAGTGTGTTAGTGCAGGCAGCAGTGGAGGAGGCTATAGAGGCTGCAGTCAGACAGGTTCAGACCCCCGAACCTAATGACACTAATCAGGATAATGTTAATAATAAGACAGCAGTTAGCTTTTGTGAGCAGGAGCAAGCTAGCACTGTCCTGGACTCTCAAACAACTGGGACTCAGCATTACCATGACAACGAAGACTCCGACGACTCACAGGAGGATGAAGGAGGGTGGCAGTTTGAAGAAAACTCCCCTCCCCCCTCTTTACTCCACCCCACATCCAGGCACTTGGCCCATCAGATGCAACCATCTGCCCACAGGGATGACGACGATGAGTCCAAACCACTACAGGAGGTAACACCTGAGACTCTTGCCCAAATGACATCTGCCTGAGTTACAGCTGCCCCGTTACACCTGCCCCAGTGACTCCTGATCTAGTTACCCTTGTCCCAGTTACACCAGCCCAAAACTGCACCTGCCCTGCCTGTCCCAGTGACCTTTGGCCCAGTGACCCTGGCTCCAGTTACTTCCTGAATTGTATCTGCCCCATCTGGCCCCATTCCACCAGCCCAGTGACTTCTGATCCAGTGACTCCTACTCTAGTTATATCTTCCAAATTACACCTATCCCAATGAAATCTGCTTCACAGAAATCTTTCCTGGCAACTCCTTCTCCAGTTGTGTTCACGGAAATCTTGTGCTAGTGAAAAATCAATTATAATCATATTGAACAAATTAAGACCAAAGGTTATCTCAGGGCACTTTACATGACCCTACAGAAAAAAAAAATTAAATGTACCTCACTGTCTCCTGCCCCAGTTACTCCAATCTACCCTAGTAAACTCTGCCACAGTGAAGATTAAAGAAAGAATGCCACCATCTTCTGGTGATATAAATGCATCAGAATATTATTGTAGTCAGACCAGAGTAACAGATTTTCCTGCTTTTCCTAATTTTGCTTGTTTAAAACATAGACTGTATATCAAAGTGGGACATAGCTTCTGAGTCTTGAAAATGAAGCCAATTTGGAGCACCTTAAACCTGCGTTCTTTGTTAAAGTCAGTGGGGGGGGCATCTCTGGCTGCAAAAAGGTTTAAAAGAAGTTTGTGGGAAAAACCCCCCTCGGCTCTCTTGTTCTGTAACCTTAGTAAACATTTTCCTGACTTTATGGGCTCAGTGACTAGTTTCAAATCTTATTGAATACAACATTAATTGATTTTGTAAATTATGGTCCTTGTTAGATCCAGTAAGGAGGATAAACCAGGACATGATCATTGGCTAAGGACTTGTCAGTCACAAGTTTCACACTCAGATTCCCTTTTAGCTCAGCACGCCAACTTTCAATATACCAAGATGGTGAAGACAAAAACACTACCAGAGACATCAAAATGGATCTTCATTAACCAGTGGGTCATGTAATGCTGGCTTCATCCATCTTTTACATTTGGTATATTGTTGAAATGTTTAGTATAATGTTTAAATAAAGAAAAGGCTGTAAAGGCTTTGGTTTTCTCTCTTACAGGAGATACCGGTGATGAGGAAGACTCTCACATACGAAGCTCCGGGGGTGAGGAAGCCTCATTCTTTGGTCAAAGAGGGCAATTTCTACCATTTAATTGGGTGAAATGAATTCAGAGAATTCCAAAGAAGTGATCTAAAAGTTCAGTCTGCAGTTTAATCAATCAAAAGACGTGCAGTAAATATAACAAATATACAGTAGAACCAAATATACAGTGGGTTTCAAAAGTATTCAGACCCCTTTCACTTTTTTCAATTTTGTTATGTTGCAGCCTGATGCTACAGTCCTTTAAAAAAAATTTTCTCATTAATCTACACTCAGTAGCTCATAATAAGTTAAAAACAGAATTTTATGATTTTTTGTGAATTTATTTTAAAAAAAATCCTGAAATATCACATTTACATAAATAGTCAGACCATTTACTTAGTACGTAGTTGAAGCAACTTTGGCAGTAATTACAGCCTCAAGGTTTTTTGATTGTGATGCAACAAGCTTTGCGCACCTGGATTGGGGGATTTTCTGCCATTCTTCTTTGCAAATCCTCAAACTCAGTCAGGTTGGATGAGGACTGTCAGTGGACAGTCTGGGACTCTGGGACATTCACAGAGTTGTCCCCAAGCCACTCTTGAGTTGTCTTCGCTGTGTCCTTAGGGTCATTGTCATGTTGGAAGGTGAACCTTTGGCCCAGTCTGAGGTCCTGAGCACTGTGGAACAGGATTTCATTGAAGATATCTCTGTACTTTGCTCCAGTCAGCTTTTCCTCAACCCTGACAAGTCTCCCAGTCCCTGCTGAAAAACACCCCCACAGTATGATGCTGCTACCACCATGCTTCACTGCTGGGATGGTATTGAGTAGGTAATGAGCGATGCCTGGTCTCATCCAGACTTATATAAATGTGATATTTGAGTTTTTTCTTTTTAATAAATTTACAAAATATCCTAAAATTCTGTTTTCAGTTTGTCATTATGGGGTACTGAGTGTAGATTAATGAGAAAAAATAATCATTTAAACGATTTTAGCATCAGGCTGCAACATTACAAAACTGAAAAAAGTGAAGGGGGTCTGAATATTTTCTGAACCCACTGTAGATGACTCTATAAATATTTTTACTCAGACTGGCATCTTGTGTCTTATCCTCAACATTCTCTGTTTCATCAGTACAAAAATATCAATACAACGTCAGTGGTGTTTGGTTGTTCCTGTTCCTGTTGGACTGATGTTCAAATGTGTTTCAGAGCCGAGTAGAATCTGATACTCCTGCTGGTCTGCTGCTGAGCTCACAGACCTTCACTACTGAGACCTCCAACACCACCACCACCACTCACATCACCAAGGTAACCACAGCAACACCAACACCACACAAAGCACCAAGGTACCAACACAACACAGTAAGATTTACACAATTGCCATGCCAGTACCACCACCACACCCATTACCAAAATAACATAACTATGGCAATACTATTACTCACATAACAACCACGTATCACCAAGATAACACCATAACCTCAGTAACAACACTGCACACCAAGGTAACACTGTCACTGTCAGCAAGTTTTGTTGAAACCACAGACAACTGAGGGATTACAGACATTAAAATTAGAAACATGAGTAACAGTAGACACACAAGATACACAGTAGAACTGAAATATAAAGATGTTTGATTGAATTCTGCTGTTTCTCACTTTTTCCTCTTCAGATGGCAAAAGGGGGGATTTCAGAAACCAGAATCGAGAAGAGGATTGTGATTTCTGGAGACACAGAAATTGACCACAACCAGGTAACATGATTATTTTTTGTTCTTTAATGGTGTGTGCAAAGCAGGGGGGGACAGAAGGGCTGTTAAACAGATCTAGAGAAATCCTGGGCAGACCTTGTTCTGGACCTGGTTCTTAGAGACATGTCCCAGGCTCTGACCCTTGTGTCTCTCTTGAAGGCCCTGGCAGTTGCGCTCAGCGAGGCGCGGCGGCAGCATCCTGAGCTGTCCGTCACCCGAGTTGTCGTCCATAAAGAGACCGAGGTCTCTCCTGATCATGTGACTAACTAATGACATCACAGGTAACATGGAGGTTTTGGCCCCCGCCCCTACAGGTGGTTGCAGGCTGTTTGCTGATTGGCTGATTGGAGCATGGCAGCATTCATAACAGCCTGCTTGCATGTTGAACCAATCAGAGATGGAAATGTCCTGATGAAAAGTTGGGGAGGGACCCAGGACAGGCAGGGTTTATGGTGATTGGATGGTGAAAACCTGCAAGAATGTAACTAACTTACTGTACTGAAAGGAAACATTCAGAAAGAAAAACTCTGCTGATCACTCAAGTGATCAGCCATAAATAAATCACTGATCCTGTTGTCATCAGGACACACCATCCAATAATATTAAATCACTGACCATCCATGCTATGCTAACATGTATGCTAATGTTATTCATTGTCCTTTCAAATTTAATATAATTTTATGAAATGTATATTTATATAGCACTTTTCCACTCAAAGAGCTTTAAACTCCAGGCTGCATTCACCCATGCACACAGCGTTTTATTCTGTGCACTGTAAGCACTTAACCTACAGTATATTGCCAAAAGTATTCACTCACCCATCCATTGATGGGTGAGAGGTGTTCCAATCACTTCCATGGCCACAGGTGTATAAAATCAAGCACCTAGGCATGCAGACTGCTTCTACAAACATTTGTGAAAGGATGGGTCGCTCTCAGGAGCTCAGTGAATTCCAGTGTGGTACCGTGATAGGACGCCACCTGTGCAATAAGTCCAGTCGTGAAATTTCCTCGCTACTAAATACTCCACAGTCAACTGTTAGTGGTATTATAACAAAGTGGAAGTGACTGGAAACGACAGCAACTCAGCCACGAAGTGGTAGGCCACGTAAAATCACAGAGCGGGGTCACCGGATGCTGAGGTGCATAGTGCGCAGAGGTCGCCAACTTTCTGCAGAGTCAATAGCTACAGACCTCCAAACTTCATGTGGCCTTCAGATTAGCTCAAGAACAGTGCGTAGAGAGCTTCGTGGAATGGGTTTCCATGGCCAAGCAGCTGCTTCCAAGCCTTACATCACCAAGCACAATGCAAAGCGTTGGATACAGTTTTGTAAAGCACACCGCCAGTGGACTCTAGAGCATTGGAGACGTGTTCTC
>VUQI01028693.1:0-14938 GCA_015106735.1 Paratilapia polleni | reverse complement strand
TCAACATTTTTTAAAATTCCTAGTGTCAGCTGCTCAATTCTTTCCCTTTTCTCAACTGTGGTGAGGCGAGATCTTAAAGACTTTCAATCACAGGCTGTATGGAAAGAAAAAGAGCAACAACTTGACACAAAAAAGGGAAAATCTGGTAAGGCTGTTATGAGTTATTCCTGACGTGGCTTAACTGAGAAAAGCAGTCCTGTGAGTCGAGTAATTGAAGCCTCACTCTCCCACCATCACGACCTTTCATCTCCTCTCTTGTCATCATCCGATTCCCACGCTTTATTCAAATACTCCATCCTCCATCTCCATCCTTGGCTCCTGCAAAAGCTGAGAAATAGTGAAAATAGGGCAAAACAATGCAGAGGGAAATCTTAGCAGCTACAATTAAGCCAAAGTGAGAATGTTTGAACAGGGAAAGAGGAAAGGGGGGGAGTGGGTTTCATTTTAATTATCACCAGCATTTTCTCCTCCAGTCTTTAATTACACAGGGGATCAGTCTGAAGGGTTTTATAGGTGCTCTAGGACTGCTGAGTATTTCCTTGTGTCGACCCATGCTGGGATCCAGACGACGACCGAGGCTGAAGTGTACAGTAATTTGCAGCTACACATTTCACTCCCTAAAAACAGCACCCATCTGTGTCTCACACACACAGACTCGGTGGAGGGTTTTGAGTAGGTACAGTTTGCTTGGATGTATATTTCAGTTGCAGGGGATGAGCCGGGGAGACGTGTCTGAATCTTGCAACATGCTGCAAGCAGCCTCCTTCGCACTCACGTCTCTCAGAAAAGCAGCTCTGTCTTCGCTCTCACACATCGGCTACGCGAGTGCTTTGCAGTGTGAGATGATCTGATGTGTTTACATTTGGAGGGAAAGATGATGCACTGTAGAGCTGTAACTTACAACTTTCATTACCATTTAATCTGCGCACTATTATGCTACACTCACTCAGTTTTTTTAGGCACACCAAGCACACAACAGTCTTGCAATAAATCCTTCCTCTGCAAATGTTATAATGTTATTATTGAGAGGTTTTTATTTGACCGCATTGTGATTTTGGAGCTTGCAGTTTGTGGTGCAGTGGAGTTGTATTGTGCTACACTATCAGGTGCTACTTCTTCTTGTCCAAATCGCTTAAATCAGTGAGAGGAGGCTAAATAACAGCAGTGTCTCTGCATAATGCAATACAGTACCACTAATTACATCTTCTGCACTCATCATAAAGTTGTCAGATGTCTTCAAGATATTACATTTACTGTCATATGATCCAAAGAAAACCAACAAACTTTTATATTTCAGAATCTGGAGCCACCACATACTTGGCTTTGTTGCTATAAAAAAAGAAAAATATAAATACTTGATTATCACAACTGTTGCAATCAGTCAATTGAAATAGTAACATGAATAATTTTTAAGTTTCTTCATATAAATGTTGCATATAGTACACAGAGACTGGTTTACTGGACATGAACTGTAGTAATCAGATTACATTTAAAAAGACCAGAGGTAATAACTTCATATTCAGATTTATGTGCATACAAACACTGCAGCACCACAGAATTTAAGAAATCTTCTCGTGTGTATCTGTATTTGTGTGTGTGTGTGTGTGTGTGTGTGGCACGTGTTACATAAGTCAGCTGCACAGGTTTTAATGCTGCATTGAGAATATAGCTGAATTGAATCCCCTCCTCTGAGAGGCCAGCGTGTGTGCATGTGCGTGTGTGTGCATTGATACATATCTGAGTCGACGGACAGGAAGCTATAAGCTGCTTAACCCTGCGCTGACTCAGGTTCATGCAATTTCTCTGTTCCTTAAAGCGAGAGAGAGAAGCTCTGATCAACATTTTTCTGTTGGTGGAATGATTTGAGTTACTGAGGATCGACCAGCCGAAGGTGCCGGCTTCAAAGAAAGTTTTTTTTCCCCACTAAAAACATCACCACAGAAAGGTGGCGTTCAGTTAAGCAGTGAGGTGTGAGACGGATCAACATGTTTTCCACTGCTGTGGTGAAAGCTTAACCTTTAAAACCGTTTAATCATTAGAAACAGAGAGACGTGTCACCTTGGATATATCTGTGACATTTATGCTGTATCTTCTGTTAGAAACTGCTAATAAACAAAATGACATTTTCTGACATTTTAAGAGATGTAAAATCAGATTTCAGTGCAGATCTCTGCAGCTATTCCCATTCACTCGTTTGATCTTCCCCACCCTTCCAGCAGCTGTGATTAGTGGCACACAAATGACAGGTGCATTCCTTACTAATCCAATTTCACTCCAGCCTCCGGCCACCTCAGCAGTCCTCATGGTGCAGTCAGTGGAGGAAACATCCCGCTCAAAATGAAAGGTCTGATATTCTGTATTTTTGCCATCGCGATGCTCACACCTGCTCAAGGTAAGCTGACAGAATACCTGTGTTTAAAACAGGTGTATTTATAATGCTCTAAACCTTTAAGGATGCTTTTACATTTCACTTCAGAACCCAACAACGGAGCCTAAAAATCATTTGCATTTCTGGACGATAGCTAATCACATCAGATTCTCACTGTTTTTTATTATTACATTTATTTATATCTCATATATCAAAATATTACCTTGCTTGTGTTGTTAAACTCCAAGAGAGAGCTTCTATTTTTAATGATTAATATCATCTAATACAGCTGCCCTGCGATATATTTGGACCATAACTAAGAATTATTTTCATTATTGATTAACCTGCATGTTATTGTCTTAATAAATGGATCAACTAAGTTGACAAAACATCATGAAGAAAGTCTCAGCTTCCTTTTCCCAAAGTGTAAGATGGCTCCCTTAGATTGATGGTTGAAAACTAAAATGTATTCAGCCCACTATAGTGTAAGGCAGGAGAAATCTAAAAATGTTCACATTTGGAAACAAATGTTTGGGAATTTGCTTCATAAAATAGTTTAAGCTCTACCATAAATCCTACCATCATGAAGAGTTTGATAACCAACCTTTTTGAAACTGTTTTAGATGTGTTGATTCAACCTTATGGTCACTCTGGTATTAAAGACCCAAAGCGCTACACGATGCAACAGCATGCGTTTCTACTTTAAATCCTCCAACATTACCATAAAGTGGAATCACCACCTCAAACAAAGACCACAATAACCTTTATTACAGGGCTGTGTTACACTGCATTAGACCAACTGTAGCTCATAAACTATCAAATGAGGAGGAACTTAGGGCATTAGGTTATAAAAAATAAACCTGTTCTTTCCACACAACGAGCACCACCTCGCTACTTTGCTGTCTGCTTGTTCACCTGAGCTAGCACTAGGTAACAAGATGAAAGGGGATAAGGATTGTGAGTCGCACTGAAATGCATCCGATTACTCTGAGGAAGAGATTAGTCCTTTTACAAACGGCAGCCAATCGCAGCACTAAAGCCAGCCATTTGGGAAACAGGTGAGCTCTGAGTGTCAACCAAAGCTATGCTGTTGTCTACTAAAAGGCTTTCTTTAGAGTAAAACAACACACTTAATATAAACTTATACCACAATTTTCAGCCTCATTTCATGGAAATTAAGAAAATCTTGTAAAATGACTTGTATCATTTGGAGGGTCTTGAGCAGTACACCACAGTAGGAATAACTGAGGGATTGTTCCCCGCCTGCATTATGTTCTCCTGCCAAAGTTGTCTATTAATTCCAGTATCTGTGCGGTTAATAAAAACATGATGCTGCCCTAAGACTTGGAGCACTCCCTGAACAGCGCAAGTCATCCACTCAAAGAAACAAATTCCAGACTGCTGCAGAATAAACAAAACATTTCTGAGATGCTCAAGTGCTCAGCAGTTTGCTGGTCATAAGTTTGGCTCGATGTCCTCTAACAGCGCTGCAGTGCTTCACACATCCAGCAACCCTGAATATTAATGTGTCCAAAAGGCTATTACATAAAATCTGAGAAACCCAAAGTACTTCATTAACTTTATACTGTTTATAACTTTACTTTTTCTGTTCTTAGCTGTATTTTGTTTTTTTAATTGTCTGTTACCTGATTATGTTTGTTTCAGTCTGCCAGAGTGACCAGGTTTCACTTGTAGAGAGGTTTCTAAGCTCAATGGGGCTTATCTTCTTATACAAATTTAAATAAAATATAATAAATCTATATTTCCTGTATCAGTCACATTCATGGGCCTTTGGGGATGACTACATACATAATAACGGTTGGTCTGCATGTAGTTAAAGAAAAAAGTCTGTGTTCTCTTACTTAACATTAGTCTTTTTGATTTCCTGTTATGTTTGGCTGTTTTACAAACAAAAATGTATTTAACCTTGAGTAGATTGAACCCAACTTAAAATTTAAAAAAAACTTTTCCTTTGGTGGAGGTCAAAACCTCTTTGGTGGGCACCAAAATCTTTAATTTGCAGGAAAAACCCTGTTCATGTTTGCCAGCTCTCTCCATAATGGACATTTTTTTCCCCCTGTTATGTTGTTGAGAAGAATCTGATTTAGCAGCACATTCAGTCAGAATCAGCATGTCTTCAGTGCTCTTCTTTGGGCTCAGGTGACAAAAAGGAGCAGCTCATAGAGTCAGTGGCATTTGAAGCAGAGGAGGAGCATCTGGAGTGTTTCAGATGTGATCTTGGCTTCTGGGATGCCTGCTATACGACTAAAACCAACTGCAGCCTCGGGGAGCGCTGCTACACAGGCCGAGGGAGGGCAGGTGTGTTGGATAAGACTCTGTTTTTGATTGGTGTATGTTTAACAAGTAATATACAACATGAGAAATGGTGTGAAGGTTATTGGCTATAAAATAAATACAGATCATAGTGAATGCCATTGCCCTGTCTCCCCAGCTGATGCTTTGGATATAAAGATGCTGGGGTGCACCAAGGCAGAGGAGTGTGACGTGGAGATGACGGTGGAGCCCTTTTTGAACAAAATCATCTTTGTGATGACCAAACACTGCTGCGACACGCCCTTCTGCAACTCAGCGAGCAAACTTCCCATCTATACGCTGTTGTATCTCACTGTGGCTTTAACTACCTGGCTCACTGAAGAATCAGCGTCATCATAATAAACTAGCATTTATTTATTATTTATTACAGACTGTGTGAAGTGATGCTGAAAGGACTTCAACCATATGGCGAAGAAAAATCGCCAGATTTACAGAATTTTTGTATGAATGAACAAGAAGAAGCTGGATAATTATAGCATAACAGATCATTTATTATATATTATAGGACTCCTGTTTTGTGTTACATTTGATATTTTGAAATGTGGATACTTAAACCGTGCTGGTATTTTCTTTTTTTTTTTTGCTACAACATCAATTTCAGTGTTTCTGTAATAAAGGTGGTGTCATGTATTCTGCCCCAGCTTTCTTTCAACACCAACCCAAAACATTTAGGAATGAATGAACAGACTGACCACAGTGGTGCAGAAACATGTTTGCAGCAGAGGCTGAGATGTTCAGCTGCAGTTCAGCAGATCTCCAGCAGAGGGCAGGAGCTCTTCTTTCAAGAATCTCTGCAGATCCAAATCTTTGTCCTCCAGGTCCAAGCTGAGGAACTTCTCCACCACAGACCTGCACCTGTTGGCCACACACACTCATATTTTTTTTCCCACACAATGCTTTTAATTGTGTGCCATTCTGTGCTGTTAAAGTTTAGCAAACCTCTTTGCCTGCTCATCTGACGATTTTTTGTCAGTGGGTTTGATGGGCCTTCCTGTCCTGTACAGCTCAGACACCTTAACAAACACACAAAAGCAGTCAGTCTGTGAGCCTCTTTTGCTGTGTGTGAGTGTGTGTGTGTGTGTTTACCTCCACTCCTCTCTGTACAAGGGAAATTGGCAGGCCTGCCAGTGTAGCAATGTTGGCAGCATAGCTGGACTGGCAGATCCCTTCTTTCAGTTGGTACAGAAACACCAACTCATCTCCGTCCACTGCTGTCTCTAGGGTCTAACACAAACACACACATACCAGACACACACGAATGCTTAGTCATACTTATGAAATGAGGTAAAACAAATCTAAAGTGGACTATCATTACCTAATAGGTCATTTGGAAGTTTCTGCGGTCAACATTTTTCTTTAGTACATTAGTTTACCATCATTAAACCTCACTGAACATCCACGCAAATGGTTATGTATTTGTCAACGTCAGAGTTTCTCAGTACCAGAAGAGACAGCAGGGCCGTGGATGGTAGCAGGCCCAGCTGCAGCACACTGTGGAAGTTAGTAGCCACCAGGACATGAGGAACATCTACCAGGGCCTTCCTCAGCCAGTATGAGATCGATGCAGCCAACAAGGACAGTCCGTCCACCTGCACAAGAACATTTCAGGTTATCTTTACTGACATTGGGCTGCTGTCAGGAGTAAATAGGACCTTACTTTTATCTGTGGATGAAAAAAGTCCACTCATCAGATGCCCTCATTTCTCTTTGATCAAGATGTTAGAAAAAGATGTCAGGTAATGCTAATGTTATGACTTCTTTTTTTACTGGCTTTAATCATGCCACAGTAATGGATGTTACACTCATACTCACAGGTACATGTGTTCAACTGTTTGTTAATGAAAACATCTAATCAGCTAATCACATGGCAGCATTTCAGCGCATTTATGCATGGTTACTGGGATTTTCCCACACAACCAACTCTAGAGTTTACAGAGAATGGCCTGAAAAAGAGAAAATGTCCAGTGAGCAGCAGTTCTCTGAGTGAAAATGCTTTGTTGATGCCAGAGGTCAGTGGAGAATAGCCAGACTGCTTTAACTGATAGGAAGGCAAAAGTAACTTAAATAACCAGTTGTTACAAGCAAGGTATGCAGAAGAGCATCTCTGAATGCACAACACAATGAACCTTGAAGCAGATGGACTACAGCAGGAGAAGACCACACCAGGTGCCACTCCTGTCAGCTAAGAACAGGAAACTGAGGCTACAGTTCACACAGGCTCACCAAAATTGACACCCTTGGCACACTTTGGGCCCCTGAGTCTACCTGAGTAGATGCATGATGCTATCACATCAATATGGATAAAATGAAAATGAAAATCTCTGAGGAATATTTCCAGCACCTTGTTGAATCTATGTCATGAAAAATTAAAGCAGTTCTGAAGGCAAAAATGTGGTCCAATCCGGCCCTAGTGAGGTGTACCTAATAAAGTGGCTGGTGAGTTTACATTAAAACAATCAACATTAGTGAGCCTGGCATTGGTGTGATTAAATTTACTGCATTAATTTAAGTCAAAAACCTTTATCCGTGCACCCAGGAATGTTTACTTTGTTCCCCCGTTTGACCACATCCACATGTGGCAACCTGAAGCACCTGCAAGTGAGTAAAGTAACAGCAGCAGCAGTTAAGATCAGCAGATGTAAAGCTCTTTAGGGGAAATTTTGCCTTTCTTCTGACCATGTGCAGTAAAAAGATAGAAATACATGGGGAAAGTCAGCAATCACCCAGACCTTACATGTGTGTTATCTGGAGGCAGAGTTCAGTTTCTTTTTTTATAGTGCTCTATATAGTTTTTGGCCATACACAGAACCTGTGATTACAAGACTGACAGAACCAGTAGTTTCATAGTAACATTATATTTAATTAGGATAATATTCAATATTGCTTCCTTTTTAATTCTGATTTTGGTCCTAGAAGCCTTAAGAGAAATATATGTGTATAGCTGTGAAATGCTTCTCTGTGGTACTGATTAGTTAGTGTACAGCAAAGTCTTTAGAGCTTTTTTTGCTGGAAATTACAGTATTAGAGCAGTGAGAGTGAACTGAAACAAAAATGTTGCAGCTGCACTGCTTAACAATCCACTGAAGCGGTGTCAACAAAGCTCTGTAAGGCTGACAAGAGCTGCAGATTTAGTGTTAATTCTTTCTTGGTTCATTACAGTGACTAATACTTCAAATTATCAACTTGTTTTCACATTGTCATAATAAAGTTTATTGTACACACATGTTAACATCTAGGAACTGGATTAAGATGGAATTTTCAGTGGTAATTTTCTCTTGTTGTTTCTTTTGGCTTCTGCCTCTCACACCTCTGTTTCCTCTTTAGATGAATATCATCAGACCTTCTCATCTCTCCTCTGTGTAGTATGGCACACAGAGATGGATGAAACTCAGCAGTACAAACTCTCACAGTCCTACCAGTATTAGCAGCAAATATGTCCCGGTTACCAAAACTACATTTATGCATACAGTATATGGAGCATTTATTACAGTAGCACTCTTTGCCTGCTCCCAAAGTCCCCAGATTGCCTGTAGAAGGTGCAAAATAACACTTCTAAGTCTGTAGGTCCAAACAGCTGCTGCTTTTTTCTTACTAATAGGTGACACATGTTTGGCTGAACTCAGAGTTTGTTTGTGCTGCAGCTCTAGACTTGTGACTGGTTTCAGGTGCGTACCATTAATGACACTGTGTGGCCTTGTTGTGCGTGTACATATGTGTTTAATTCACAAAGTGCTGGGACAGTTTGTTCTTACTGTGTTAGTTCCTTTTCCGAATTCATCGATGAGGACTAATGAGTTGCCAGTACTGCTGTTAAGAGCCTGGGCCATCTGGAGAAAAGAGACACAAAATGTTAGACTATACTTTGCTGTTTATTGTTTGTGTGTGTGTGTATGTGTATGATGGTTGTAGGCAGTAGTTGCTTAAAAAATCTTGACAGGTGGAGAGTAGGAGTGGAGCGAAAGGACAGCAGTGCTGGAAGTTCATATATTTTATTTGTACACCTACACACACTCACACACACACACAGAGCGAGCTGCTTATGTGCATAAAAATTTCTGTGTGTTTGTGTGTGTGTGAGGTACCTGGTTGAGGTCTATCATGAAGGTGCTGAGGCCCACGGACACAGACTCTCTGCTCTGCATGCGGGTAAAGATGCCGTCCACCAGACCGATCTCTGCCTCCTTCGCCGGCACATCTGAGCCAATCAGAGCCATGAACACAATCAGACCCACCTGCCAAAATCAAAACAGAAAGAAGGGTCAAATAACTGAGCTGTCACTTAATTATTACAGAGGTCTAAATATATTTTCTGATTAGGTTTCAACTTTCAGGTTCAATGCCTGATTAAATAATTAATAAAGTAAAATAGTGTGGAAAGGAAATAGATCAATGTTGTGAATCCTGCCTATGGTGCAACGACTGCTGATGATAAAACAGATGTTGAAGGTAGGTTGAAGGTATAATAATGATAATTATTATTATTATTACTATCATTATTATTACTATTATTATAAAAACTCTCTTTTTTGTAGCTGTTTGCCTCGCCGAAGCTCATCACTGGGTGTAGCAAAAGATATAAATTTGAGTTGAAATGAACTGAACTTCTTTTTAAGTTCTTGAAGATGTTTCACTTCTCATTTGAAAGGCTTCTTCAGTTCAGTTCTAAAAGCTGATGGGGAGTCCCAGGTTTTCAGCCTCTACTGGGTTTGTCACCTTGGAGCTGATCCTGAGAGTCGTCAGGATCACCTCCAAGGTGACAAACCCAGTACTGGCTGAATACCTGGGACTCCCCATCAGCTTTCAGAACAGATGAAGCCTTTCAGTTGAGAGGTTAAACGCCTTCAAGAACCTAAAGGAAGCCCAAATGACTTCAACTCAAGCGCTTAAGATTACCATGACCTGGGTGACTGAGAACCTGCACATACACACCCAAACATCCGTGACAACCCAAAGGAGGTAAAAAACAATTAGACTTGGGAAGGAACACATTGGATCATTTACAGTACCAATACAGATACGTCAAAAAAGTGTCACTGATGTAGCAGCAAACATAAAAAAAAGGTGAGTAAGTTTATTATTGTGTCTGCTTTTTAAATGATTCTACTCTCTGTACTTGTCACAAAGAGCCTTTCCTACCTGTTTGAGGTAGATGCTCTTGCCAGATGAGTTGGGGCCAGTGATTATTTTCACTCTGCCCTCCGACTCAGAGCTGTGGAAGGAGTTGGCCACAAACACAGGAGAGCACGGCTCCAACAGCGGGTGTCTGGAAAAACAGTAAATACAGAAATGCACAATCCTGTACTGCAGTAGTAATTTCCATCTTGTGTGTGAGTGCTCACCTGCCCTGTGTGATTGATATCTTCCTGTTGCTGGCTAGCTTGGGCGAAGTATAATTATACTCCTGGGAGGCACTGCTCATTGCCATCAGACAGTCCAGCTCAGCAGCGAGATCAAGAACCTATAAAATGTGCACATTAAAAACGCTTAACATCCTGACCAGAGCAGGTCTACTTACCAATAACAGAACAGCTGCTGCAACATATCCAAACTGAAGGGCCTGCCTACTTGCAGGCTTCACTGTGTGGATTGGATTGAGAAGGAAGCTGTTCATTTAAGTCATATTTTGGCAGACAACAAAAAAGGAGATTATTTGGCTGTGACCCCTGGGTTTTAGAGCTTTCTCTACATGTTCTGATACTTTTTCATACTATAAAAGCTATGAAACAGTAAATGAGAGATTTTAGAGGAAGTATCAATTTCTTGAAGCTTAAAACCTGAACTCAGTGTTTCTTTTATGTTAATTCAGTTCCCAAGTTGCAGTCTGATTAACAGTTATTAGGCTTAGATTTTGGCCACTTTGGCTGCTAAAATGTAAACACAGTAATGTATCATCTGATCTCAGTGGTCATTGTACCCTCAAAAATAATGGTATTGTTTGCAATAACAGCATCCATCAGTGTAGTACTCATACATCAAGAGACGAACATCACAGCAGTTAAAAAATAACTTAAAATGGGATCAGGACCTGTTTCATAATCAAAGTAAACAATTCAATCTAACCAGAGGAAGCGCACAGTTAATCTCAACAAAACCCGCCTACACACATCAAAAGCATTACTTTGATGCCAACATTCACTTCAACAGAGTGGGAGTCATGTTTTAAACCCTTTAATCTGCATGTATACAGTGATGAATACCAACCTTATAGAGGGAACTGCTCCTTTCAAGGACTGCACTCTGCAGCTGTGTCATTACTGCCGTCTCCATATCTGATGAGCAAAAGGTTTATCATGAAGGAAGTATCTTGAGAATCACACAGTTTTTCCCTCATAAAAATGTCAGAAACAAGTCTGTGATGTGACTGTTTTGTGTGTGAAAGTAAAAGACCTCTAATGTCACAGTGCAAGTCTCCGAGGAGCTCATCTAGCTCCCTGGTTCTCTGGCTGCGGTAGTGGAGTCGGTCCTCTGAAAGAAACTAGCCCACACACAGGCGTACAGACATAAACATATATATAATGCAGACCACAAGCGTATATAAGGAATTTCATCATTAGATAAGATCATAAAAACACCATAAAATTGAGTCCCTCTATGTCAAAATCCTCTTTCTCCACCATACTAGGCAGTCGAGGCACAGAGAGCAGGAATCCAATCTGTACAGAGAGTTTAACACTGACATGTAAAAGTAGTAAGAGTTCCAGAGTAACAATTTTCACTATCTGATATCATGAATCAAAGAAATACTGCAGTACATGCCAGATGAATCTGCAAAAATTTAGTTTTGGGAAAGCTCTATATGTGCCAGCAGATGTGTTGAATTAAATCTCGGACCAGAGGGATGTAGATGACACAGCAGGAGGGGATTCGAGCATCCAGGTGTTCAAGCTCTCTCCTGGCAACATCTGTCAGGAAGTCAGACAGCCCCATCATCCTCCTCTTCTCTGAAAGAGGGAGAGTGTAATTGTGCATCTAATTCAACCACCATGTAAAGGTCACATGGGCTTATAGCTAAAATCGGGACTTACTCTCATCGATGGCAGGATCCACATTGGTTTTGATGGTGAAGTGGTTCTCCGCCAAGCTGGCTTCAAAATCCACCTTCATCACACATCAGAGGTATTGCCTAATTCATTAACACTTAACAAAGTGTGATGATGTGATTATGACAGTAGGTTTCTCACTATTCTGCTGATGAGAGAAGTGATATAGTTGAGATCTTCAGAGAACCCTTCACTGATATCATGAAACAGCTGAATGGACTGAGGCAGGTGACGCACTGTGTCCCTGATGCACACTGCGCTGTACACCGTCTGACAAACACACACTTTGGTCAAGATTTAACAGAACCTGTCACATGGAAAAGGTGTGTTTAGTAAAACTGTCCTGTTGCTCCAACCTTGTAGAGACTCTGCCAGTCAGTCACTTTGGTGTAAGAGAGAGTCATCTGCCGTAAAAGAGTCTATGACACACAGACACACACATAAACTGGCTTTAGGTGGATGTCATATCAGTGTTCAGGTGATGATTCAGCAGGTAAGGGTTGGAATCAGTAGTTCTCAAACTCTGGAGCTGAACCCACTGGTGGGGTGTAAGGCACAAAATATGTAATACATGCAATATATTAATGATAAAATGATAAAACTGTGGAGTGTGGGGTGTGAACTTTTGCTGGCTTCTGTGTGGGAGTGTGTACCATAAAAGGTTTGAGAACCACTGGTGTAAATGTTCACACATGTGGAGAAAGGATATTAATGGTAGACTTGTTACAGGTATGTTTCTGATGTTGCGTAGTGAGGACTGCAGGGTTCTCAGGGTGTCTGAATTTTGAGGCGACGAGAAGAAACGTATCACTTCCTGCCTCCTGTGTAAAACCTTCAGGTCCTGTGTAGGCCGCAGAAACCACTGACTGACAGAAGACAGGAAGGCACTCATTTACACTTACAGAACCTCTATAAAATAAATAGTAGAAACGTGCAAACTTTCATATCAAAGTAACCACATTATGTTGTGTAAATGAAAAAATGAGCTGAAGATACGTTGTTTTACCATAAATGTTCATTACTGCAATAAGCACAGCATGGAACTGAGATCAAATTGTTTACTTTTTTTTGCTTTGGTAGTCTTTGTATTGCTAGAATTCCCAATAATGACTCCACCTTCATAGATTTTACTAATAGTTTTATTTTTATACTTGATGTTCATGTATGGTGTACAGATTTTCTTCACAGATTTCTTTCCTAATTAAAGTAGCTTTAGACCTACCCTGCTTAATAGCATTACAAGTAATATATGACATCTTCTTCCCTACACCAAGTGTGGCACAGCTGTTGCACAGCATGCTGCTAGGACATTTAATTTTGCTCGATACGCTGCAAGCAAAAACTACCTTTTTGCCAACAAAAGATGGTTGTTCTCTGCTGATCAATTTAAGGTAACTTATTCTGTGTGTGTGTGTGTGTGTGCGTGTGTGTGTAATTGGACTTGTTTCTCACCGTAGCAGTTTGGAGCCAAACTTGCACCTGCAGCGGTTCAGTAACCCTGCGATACACAGAAAAGAACAAATAATCCATGTAAACACAGTTGAATAAGAAAGAGTTATAATGTCCTAGCTACTATACATACCATAAAGACTGAGTCCTTCCTTTTCACCTGAATGCAGCTTGTAGACTGATGGGTGGAGTTCTGATTTGAAGATCTGCAGTACACTGGAACAAATATAAAGCCTGTCATGATCCCAGGTTCTTGTGATGTTGTTGGTGAACTTTTTGACTTTATTGTTATTCCTTCTTGTGTTTCTAGTGTCCCCAGTGTTTTCCTCTCTTTGCCTCCCTCTTTGTCCTCCTGGTTTTCTCTTCCTGTCTTACTTTGGTAGTGGCTCTTCCTTGGACGTCACCTGTACCTTAACTTCCTGTCTTTGTATTCCCACAGATTTCCTGATTGTTTTCACTTGTGTCTTTTCCTCTCCTGTCTGAGTTCCCTCCCTTGTGATGGTCTACCCCTCCTGTGTCCTGTTATATAATGAGCCCTTTGTGTATATACACTTACGGTCCACGTTATTAGTTAGATCCATGCTTTCATGCTGTTTACACCAAACAGAAGCTCCTAAGTAGCTACAATGCTGTGAAAAGGTATTTGCCCCCTTCCTGATTTCTTAGTTTTTTTGCATATTTGTTACACTTAAATGTTTCAGATCATCAAACAAATTTTGATATTACACAAAGATAACCCGAGTAAATAAAAAATGCATTTTTTAAATGATGATTTCATTCATTAAGGAAAAAAAGCTATCCAAACCTACCTAGCCCTGTGTGAAAAAGTAATTCCCCCCTAAACTTAATAACTTATTATGCCATCCTTGGTAGCAAGAACTGCAATCAAGCATTTGTGATAACTGGCAACTCGAGTCTTTCACATTGCTGTGGAGGAATTTTGACCTACTGTTCTCTGCAGAATTGTTTTAATTCAGCCACACTGAAAGGTTTTAGAGCACAAATGGCCTGTTTAAGGTCATGCAAAAGCATCTCAGTCGGATTTAAGCCCAGACCACTTGCCCACTTCAAAACCTTCAGCTTGGTTTTTTTTGAGTCATTCAGAGGTGGACTTGATGGTGTTTTTCGGATCATTGTCCTGCTGCATAACCCAAGTGCACTTGAGCTTCACAAACTGATGGCCGGACATTCTCCTTCAGAATTTGCTGGCAGAGAGCAGAATTCATGGTTCCATCAATTACAGAAAGTTGTCCAGGTCCTGAAGCAGCAAAGCAGCACCACACCATCACGCTACCACCACCACGTTTGACTGTTGGTATGATGATCTTTTTATGAAATGCTGTGTTAGTTTTACACCAGATGTAACGGGACGCAAACCTTCCAAAAAGTCCAACTTTTGTCTCATCAGTCCACAGAATATTTTCCCAAAAATCTCGGGGACATTAAGATGTTTTTTGGCAAATGTGAGACAAGCTTTTGTGTTCTTTTTGTTCAGCAGTGGTTTTCTCCTTGGAACTCTCCCATGGATGCCATTTTTGCCCAGTCTCTTTCTTATTGTTGAATCATGAACACTGACCTTAACTGAAGCAAGTGAGGCCTGCAGTTCTTTAGATGTTGATCTGGGTTCTCTTGTGACTTCCTGGATGAGTTTTCGATGCCCTCTTGGAGTAATTTTGGTAGGCTGGCCACTCCTGGGAAGGTTCACCACTGTTCCAAGTTTTCTCCATTTGTGGATAATGGCTCTCAC
>VUQI01028692.1:0-13781 GCA_015106735.1 Paratilapia polleni | reverse complement strand
AAGATTAGGCTTAAAACTTTCCTTTTTGATAGAGTTTATAGTTAGGGCTGGATCAGGTGACCCTGAACCATCCCTTAGTTAAGCTGCAATAGGCTTAGGCTGCTGGGGGCTTCCCATGATGCACTGAGCACTTCCTCTTCATCACTTCCTTTCACTCTCCATGTGTTTTATACACCACTTGCATTTAATCATTAGCTATTATTAACCCTGTCTCTCTCCCATAGTGTGTCTTTTTGTCCTGTCTCCCTCTGCTCTCTTCATTTTCTCCTCACCCCCAACCAGTCGCGGCAGATGACTGCCCCTCCCTGAGCCTGGTTCTGCCGGAGGTTTCTTCCTGTTAAAAGGGAGTTTTTCCTTCCCACTGTTGCCAAGTGCTTGCTCATAGGGGGTCGTCTGACTGTTGGGGTTTTCTGTCTAATATTGTAGGGTCTTTACCCCAAAATATAAAGCGCCTTGAGGCGACTGTTGTTGTGATTTGGCGCTTATAAATAAAATTGAATTGAATTATAGAACTGCACGGACCAAGGTTGTGATCTAAGTTGTATTTGTACTCAAATATTAATTTTAATAACATATACTACTATTATTTGTATATGTTTTACAAGCATTTCTTGTCAAGCCTTTCATATTTAACAGCTGTATTATTTGTATCTTGCTTGTTTTTATTGGAATAAAAAAACCTACATACACAGGTAAGCAAATCAGTTTAACTGTCAATCATCTTGTTTCTGCATCCCAAGCATCTCATTTTCATTCATATGGCTTTTGTATACTGTGTGATTTCTCTCTGAAGTGGTGAGTATGTGTGGGTGTGTGTGTGTGTGTAGGAGATAGAGGGAGAGATCAGGTTTGAAAGTCGGACACAGATCTGGCGGCCAAGGTGACCTCATTACCGACATTTGTTCCGCTTGTCGCTGCAAATCACACACTGTGTCCGTCAAGATACGCCAAACGAAGCGCAACCATCAGTAACGTGCCCATCTCTGTGGCAGGGGAGCACAGAGCTGATGCCTCCTGATCCGTGACCCCGGAGAAAATCGACAATATCGCATTCACATTCGGAAGGAGTCTGAGAAAATCTGAGGGTCTCCATCTGACTGGACAAGTACGATGAAGGAAACGCAAAAGTGACCCAGCGGCTGACTTCATTTAACGGGTTTGAGTTCAGGGCATGAAAGGGAAGTTTATGTAGCATGTAGGCAGTTCCACCCCGACCTCCTGACTTCAAAAACGTCTGCTGGGCAGAATATCGATATGACCTGTGCAACAACTTGCAGACAGTTTATGATTGTATCAGGATGCTGTAGAATTGTCATCAGAGGTGTCAGCATTACAGCGTCTGCAACCAGGATGATAACTCAACTCGATAACTGCAACTGTAAATCTATCCTTTGCACATATGTCATACAGTCAACTCATGTTTCTTCATGTAGCATTTGAGTGCAGTTAATGAAAACTGCTTTACGGTGAACACAGTATGGAACAAAAAAAAATATGCTGTAGAAGACAAAGAAATGAGAAACAGAAATTTCAGCTATAGCTGACACATTTTTCTGCACCTAGAATATCTGGGACACTTCAACAGGGTCTGTGCCTTGGGATGTTTCAACCTCAGTTAAGCTTCCTAGTATTGAAAAAAATCAAAAAACAGAGACTTGCAAAAAGTCTTCATGCCAAAATAAAAAACAGCAGGTTGTCAAAGAAGATTGCGTGCTTTCAAAATGAATTACGCCTATGACAGTCTCAAAAGTGACAAAGGGTTCTCTAAAGGTCTATGTACGCTTAGGAAACTATTCCTTCTAAAATTAGACAAAGATCACCTTAATGGTTAAAACCAACAATGAGTAACCAGGAGGTCTTGTTGCCAAGAATTATAATCAGGAATTAAACCTTGTTATAATTGTTGAAAGGAGCCAGTTGAGGTGGTACAGGCATCTGACTAGGATGCCTCTTGGACACCTCCTAGATAAGGTATCTCAGGCATCTCCAACCCCAGGAGATGCTGGAGATATATTTCTTGACTGGCTTGGAAGCACCCCCAGAGGACCTGCTGGCCGGGGGAGAGGGAGGTGTGGGCAGCTCTGCTTAGACGGCTGACCCTGTGACCCAGAATAGCGGTAGAAAATGGATGGACAGATCCACTGCAGAGCTTGTCTGGGTCATATAGTCTCAGTGGAAGCTCAGGTTAGCTCTGCATTGTTTTTAGGTTATGCTCTGCCTATTTGTTTTTAACAAGGGTGATAGAGTGAATGATACAGTACGACAAGTTATAAAGTTACATCAGGAGTATAGTTCAATACTGCATTTTGCATTATTTTTGTGCCAAAAAAATGCACAAAAAGTGCACACAGTTAAGCTACAGTAGAGGCAATCCCCACCTCTTTATGAGCATGTGTGTGTGTCTTTTTATGTGTGTATGCGTGTGTGGCTGATGGAGGCGGCTGGTGATGGCAGCAGCCAGTTAACTGGTGAACATATCTGTCTTGGCAGAGCCATTATGCAGGACTTGGTCCCATGCCAGCCGGCAGCGGAGCGAGAGAGCGAGTGTGTGCATGTGTGTGACTGAGCGTGACTGCGTATGTGTGTGTGCGTGCACATTTCTACTCGTGTTCACTGGGCTGGTTAAAAGACGGAAAGCCACAGTTGGAGTGGTAAAAATGTGTGTGCCTGTGTGTTTGCATGCATTTCTCTGTATCTTATCAGGAAGTGTGTACGAGTGTATGTGTGTTGGATAGCTCTCTCTATCAACAGCTGGTAGTCAGGGATGCGATGGCCTGGCCACGCGTCTGGAGGAATGCGCTTTGGTGGCGAATCCAAGTATCTGTCTTTCACACACACACACGCGCACACACACACACACACACTTGCTGCCTACTTGCCCCAGCTGATGTTGATGCTGTATGGAGGGTGAGAATCATATTTTATTGGTTTCTGGAGAGTTTTTTTTATCTTCCCTGTCTGCTGCAGGACTGCAGTCAGATCAATGAGAGATTACATGTAAAGTACAGGAGTTAAACTGTTAAGACTGGCAGTTTAAATCCTTAGAAGCCTTAGGTTAGAAAACCACAGTCCTTGCTGAATGACACACTTCCTCTGTCTCGTGGCTCTTTGATTCCCCGCTTCTCTTATGCCTTGCTGACCATCAGTATTCAATGCCACCCTATGCTGACAATAAGATGTTAAGAAAATCTTTTGTTTAGTCAGAAAGCCCTTAGCAGCCTATCTAACCTTTCACCAAGGTCTGTGAAGCATCTTAGAAACTGTTCAGTTTACAAAATCAAGCTTCTTTTATCAGCTTTACAATTTAATCAGTTCCTCTTCTTCAGCGGAGGCCACATGAAGGCCAGTCCAGACTGAAGTTTGATAACATGTACAAAAGCACTTAGGAAAGATTGGGTATGCCATTAACATTTAAAATAAGCTGGAAAACCAATTGAGATGTGGCCAGCATTTCTGTGACAGTTAATGCTTTTAAAAGAGAGTGATTTAACTGGCAAAGAGATTGACTCACCCACCTACATATCCACCAATTTAATCCTTCAGTTTGTCATGTTTTAATGGATTATGGGGTTGATAAAAATCCTGATAATTGCTTGTCATCAAACAACTAATACCACTTTATATAATGACTTTCCTTCAGCAAAACTAAAAGTCTACGGCCATGCTTGAAGGCCTGTGACACTGTAATTATCATTACACTTCAAATTACACCACTAATTGTTGGACAGACAGAAAATGTTAAGTTTGTCTATATCAGAGGTTTAGCTCTACATTTCCACTCTTAGCTTGGCTTTAACAGGAAGTCAAACTGTGTCAGAATGCTACAATACAACTACTAGATTGGCAATGTTAATGTTAGCATTGTAGTTTGCTTACATGCTCACTGTAGACCTGCTAATGTTACTAATACTCTGTATGTTTTTAAACATCAGAAAATGGGGGGTACAAGGAAGTCAAAAATATGTATAATGTAATAAGAACAGATTGCACCACTATAGTCTAATACAAAGTGTTCGGCCATTTCCCTAATTTCTACTTGGCTTCATTTTGGTTTCAGTTATCACTTCCTGAAAACACCTCATTTAATCTCTAATAATCAAAACCAAACTCCAACAGCACGAGTGATGGCAGTTCTCCAGTGCATTTTTTTCAGTGATCTGAAAACATACTGACTGAATTACGTTATGAACAATGAACATCACTGTCCTTACAACACCTTCCCAGTCAGCTGTACAGCTTCAGTCATGAGATGAAAGGATGGCAATCATCCTTCACCAGACTGAGCAACAGAAATACAATGGACAGAATGAGCATTTTCATGAAACCATTGCACAGGAAGGACAAGCAATGTTTTTGTCTATCAGTCCAGCAAACCGTAGCATGCTGCACGCCCACAGCAAAACACTGCAGCTCAATAAGTCTCGAAGTCAATAATTATAGATATATAAGCTCAAAAATATTGACATTAGTTGTGATTTGATTGGCTGCCTATGACATTACTCTTCAGTGTATGGGTCCTCCAGTGTAGCCCGTGGATCTCTGAATATCTGGTGTTCAGGCTAAGACTTCCTGTTCAGTGCACTGGGTATTGTTTACAGTCCAACAATGAACACAGATAATTTTTTAAAAACTAATCGACAACAGAGGATTGACAGATTGTAAATTTTCATTTTGGCCAATGTATTCCTTTTTTGCTCCTCTTGGTGGACTATTTACCTGCATGCATTAATCACTAGAATTCAGACTGCAAGTGGGCTACAAACAAACTAGAAGATCTCTGGTACCAAAATCTTGTCCCTTGCTTACAGATTATGCATATTCACTGCAGATATCTTTTTATAGAGATAAAGTCTTTACTAACTGCCCATGAAGGAAAGCAAAAATACACAGCCATATTGGTAGTTGGTAAATCTTGCATGGTTTACATCCTACTTTTATCAGGCGGGCAGGAAATACCTGATTATATTTAACTTTATTTAGGATTACAGACTGAAAAACTGGCACTTAGTGTGGAACAGTAAAGTCTGAAGGCAATGCACAATGTTGCTACTACCAGGTGGGAGGCAGAAAACTAACATACTGTATGTTAGCTTATATTTAGGTATGAGTAAATATGAGCTGATGGTTGGGGTGCTAGATGTCTCATTGGTGAAACTCACATACCAGCAAAATATTACAATCTCACTCACCAAAACTGCATGAAGGGACATCTTGGATTGGTTGTTAGTACAATTTATGACACAGCAAGCTATATTTATGTCATACTTAACTGCATTACCTGCCAGTCCTGACAGTGGCTAGGCCCCTAACTTTAAGCCTTAATAAAGTTTAACTGTGTGAAACTTACAGAAATAAAATAAAATAAAATAAAATAAAATAAAATAAAATAAAATAAATCACCTTCTGTACACTTTTTATGAAGGGCTAAATTACCCAGATAAAAACTCCTTTATTTAGGCTATAAACATGTTTATTTCTGCTGCAAGTTCAGTATTTTATAAGAGGAGTCTATAGGGATTGACTCACTTTTGCAGCCTGCCTCAAGCAGCCAGTTGAGGAAATGCAGTTTTTGGAACTTCAGTGTTGGCTTTATTTTTCATCCCAGACTGACAAGCAACAAAATCCCCAATTCCAGGCACCTAACTCCTCTAAAAACTGTAATCCTGTACTTTAATAAATACACTGTATTCTTTTCAAAATGCTGGGGCACAGACACAAAATGCATCTCTTGTGAGCTTCTTTACAATCAATTTAAATTTTATTTTTAGTCCACACATGTAATAAAAGGCACTGCATTATAGGAAACACAAAATTAAAAAAAAAAAGTGAACCAACAAGGGTGGAGCCATGTGATCCTGACCTGCCAGTATCTAGAGACTGAAGCTCTTCATCGTGTCAGAGCTGTCTATATAAAATGAGCTGAATCTCAAGCAAAGTCATGATTCTATTCAATATTCATGCTAAGAAACAAGTCAGCGGCCTATTAAGGCGAGCTTCAAACGAAGCCGCTTATCTTTTTAATTAGGCCGCAGGTTGAGAGCGAACGATATTGCACTCTGAGCTGATGTATATGTAATGTGGAACAGTATTAATTGTGGTGAGAAGTTGACGAGGGGGCCCATTCAAGGTTCTAGCTCCGTGAACTGTTCAATACCAGTGCTAATAAATAATATCAAAGGCAAAACCTGGCTAAAGGTGGACGAGATGAAATCTCTTTATAATGCAAAGCCCAGAGGGAGAAGAGAGAAGAGAGGATAGGAGGGATGGGTGATATTTCTTTTTGCAGGCAGCCAGGACGACAGGATATTGCACAGAGTATGCAGCTGAAGAAACAAATAACCCGTCTTTCATCAATAGCAGATTAAAACACAGACAGAGAAAGGGATAGAAAAACATTCCTAATTATATTCTCTGGAGTTGGTGTTTTTTCCTGACTGTTTTGACACAGCTAATATGCTTTTCCTTGAACCCCACCTCCACCCCTCCACACACACACACACACACACACACAAAACAGCATCATCACCCTCCACCTCGCCAGGTTATCTGGGTCTAATAGGCAATATAAGAAGCTATTTGCACTTCAAGGTGCTAATGCAACACTTTCCTCAATCTTATTACGGTCGATGTGATTTTCTCACCTGTGTGTTGACAAGTAGAATTAGACAAAGTGTTTGGACAGCAATATTGCCAACATCAAACAACCCCCTTCAAACCTGAGTTTCCAGGCAAGTTAGCACCCTGACCTTTGCCGGTCTATTACATTGTTGACTTTACTGCACGAAGTTGCTTGTCACAAGTGTAATTTAAGAGATGCAAATCAGTCTGTCGTGCTCAGTGAAGCGCTACTTTTTTTAACAGCAGCTTTTTTACACTTTAGATATTAATCAGTTTTAACATGCAAAATGATGCAACATATTCACAGTTACTTCATAGCACACATACTCATATTTGGCAGGAAGTACAAGCATGCAGTATGTGTAGTACAGAAAGGTACATCAACATCAAACTATTCCTTAATTTAAATAATTTCAGCAGAGAGCAGTATGTGAGTAGAATATTGGTTCTCTAAGAGCTAATTTGATTTTAAAGCACAGTTTTATATTTTAGACATTTACAAAGGTTCGGTTATTTTTATCCTAAGTTACGCTGATTTCAAAAAGCACAGATTTGGGCATTTGCAAGTCAAAAATTGTCATCTAGCTTTAAATTCTAGTTTGTTCTAAATAATTTTGCTAATGGAAAAATAAATCCAAGTATGAAGAGGAAGAGCAAGAATTATTCAAGAATTATTAGTTATTAGTTGTTACTGTGACGCAAAATCCATGTGGCCACATTTTGATGACTGTTTCAAGCACACTAAACTGAAGTGTTGGATACACCTTTTCCTGCCTTCTCTGTCTATGGGGAAACTTTTTACAAACACCTACAAAGGTGATAAAAGGATACTTCTACATGGTTTCCTGGTCAATTCAAAAATCAAAAACAGTTTGAAAGATCGAAAGGATTACCTTTAATCAGCACCGATATTTTTTACTTTATTTTGTCCAAGCAGTGTTTTTGTGGAGTTGCCACTTCTTTGATAGACATATCATTGCTGAACAAATATTATTTCAGCTTCATTTATGATTTCTGGCCAAAAGAGACAAAACTCTGACACCCTGTGTCTGAGCTTGTTTCCTGGAATAATGCTTTTGATTTTTCTTTTTTCTCTTTTCCTCCAGTTAGCACATAATGAATTTCTTCCCATCAAACGTAACCTGTAACAGTTTGCCTGATAGATCAGTACTCGCCCTTTCCAATGGGAAACACTATGCACATTAACATGATATGAGCACAATAATATATATCTTATGGCTCACACTTCCACTCTGACAAAACAGCACACAGATGTCTGGGAAAAAACAATGAGAGAGCACTGCGGTTGATTTTAGATTAATTACAGTGTACCAAGTAGAGGATAGGGGGTCATTTTACATTTCAGACTAGTTGATGTATCTCACTTTTCTCCTAAGTAGCTAAAAGTTAAGCCAGCTAAAAGAAGGTTAGCCAGGGTTGGCAGCTCTGTGGCTTTCCCAGGTTTTTTGCTAGCAGACAGAATAAACCACAAAGCCCTGAATTCCCTTCATGTCCAGTGTGGGTGGGATTCAATAAGTTACAAATATTTATTTCCTTAAAATCCTCTATGTATTTGTAAAAAGATTTGTGCAACTTCTCCCTAAATCTTGCGTACAGGATTGTGTACAGGCCAAATCCAGTATGTGATGTGTTACATGTATACAGATGTGGTCACATGTCAACACATCCAGCTGTTATACTGTATATTGCTCAACAGTGAAATACGGTATTGCAAATGACTGTAATGAAGTGAGGACGTATACCAGCTGTAAGATAAAGAAAATGGTAAACACCAAGTACTGTTTTTTGATTATTGATGTTTGTATTGAATTTATTTCTTAACACATACTAACTTGAGAAATCTTTTTGGTTGTAGGTACATTATGAGAAAAGAAGGCTATGGTTTTCAATTTCCCAGCAACAGCAAAAGCTTTCGCAATGTTAAAGGGTACAAAAAACTGAATTTCAAAGAGAAGAGATTCTGTGCGCCACATTCAGCTACCATCTTTTAAGTCTTAAAGGAATATTTTTCAATTGAACAATTGAGTTTATCTTGTAATACCTTAGATAAACTAGTGAAATATCAACTCCCAGCATACTTTCAAGTCGAATACAGACATAAAATATCCGTTTTACACTGCATTTAAGAAACATGCAAAACTTCTCACAAATAAAACGAAATATCAACAAGCAGTTTTTACATATAAAAACATGGAAGTCTGAGACCTTATTTGTCCATATCTTTGGACAATAGATTGAGAGTCTTATCAATTAAATGCCTAAAGTCACTCCAGATGGAAGTTCACTGTTCTCCTCAGAAACCAGTCTTTGATCATATGACCACACAGCCCAACACTCTTTAACATCTCCACAGCACACACTTAGCTGGAAAAATCTTGTCAGCAGCTGCAGTTTGAAGTCCCCTAGAATGCAAATTGAAAATTAAGGTGAACTTCCTTAATCTGCTGTTCTAATCCAGCTCCAAAAAGGAGGTAAAAAGAAAGAAAATAGAAAAGAAAAATCCACAGGAAGGGCCACATTAATTATACACAAAAAGAAAAACTACAAAAGAGGGCCTGGTCTTTGAAGATACTGAGCACTAAATGTCACCCACAGTCTTTGAAGCTCTCAACCGCCTTTGTCTCTCATTTCTCCTGTGCATGAAACACGGTGCAGCAGAGAGACACTGCCAGCAACAGGAAGGGACATTTCAACTTAGGCGTGCACACCCTTTAATAAGGGAGATAAGAAATTAGAAAAATACAAAGTATACTTCCCTCTCATAAAATAACTTTCAATCTGTGAACTGAAATTCAAATATAAAATCAACACAATCAGATGTTGTCTAAATTGAAACAATTTGCAGGAATTTTTATCTCTGTCACACTGCTGCAGGAATAGATTGATAGCTCAAATAAATCAAATCTGCTTACAGAGGACTAATGTTATCTGAGGACATCCAGAGATTTTAATATTTACAGACATCACTGGAGATTTTAATCCTTTTAAATCTGCTATTTTTGTTACTGTCAAAATAAATATTTTGTCCACTTCGGTAAGTTGAATGTGGAGGTCTAATGACTGTAAATCAATTTTTTTGTCTTCCTCTTGGCATAAAAACATATGCAGCAGAAGAGAAGCATTTATATAAAGTTATGGCACAGTGGTTTCAAAACTGACTCATTGTGGGTCAGTATAGGTCAAAACACTTTACCCAATACACATAGAAAAACCCAACAGTAATATAATAACTACTACTACTACTGCCTCACGGTGGAATGCCTCTACCAACCAATCAAGTTCCAGTTTACATCAATGTCTTTCCACGTTTATACGTAATTAAGACTTTGAAAGATTTTTTTAAAAATGTGTATCAGTTTGAGGATAGGTACCAAGATTAGTGTAACCAGCTCAGGATCCGAATAAATGTGAAATATGGTCACCTCTTTTTATGACTTTGAACAGGACATAGGCCAGTAAAGTTTTTTTTGTTTTGCTTTGTTTTTTTTTGCAAAATTATGAAGTTACACTGAAATTCACCTAAATAAAAATGTTTATATAAATAATCATCATTATATCCTAGCAGACATTTGGGTGAAACTGCCATATTACATGAATTCTTGAGCAACAGACAAAAACATGTCCTTCACATAGACCTTGATCTTTGACCACTATTTTTTTTTTTTTATCAGTTCATCCATAGTACAAGTGAACATCTGTGCCAGATGTAATGAAATTCCCTTGAATCGTCAAAAGAATGGGACAGACGTGAGGTGACAGCAACCTTTCTCCACCAAAATCTCCTTTGAGTCCAGGTGAACATTTTTGCCAAATGTGAAGAATTTCCTTTAGGGCGTTCAAGAGATATTGCATTCACAAGAATGTGAAAGGTGTATGGATAACCTGACGGCAAAACGCCTTCAGCTATAGCTGCCACCAGCTCAGAGTTTATTAACACTAAAACTGGGTCCCAACAACCCACGGGGAATGGTACAAGTTCACCCAGGACTGCCTATGTGGTATACTGACCCAGTGGATGTTTTTTATGAAAAGGTGTTGCATGAGTAAAAGCCTGCTGGTACATCTAATATGATATCACTAATATCATTAGAAATCCTCCTCTGGGGACATTTTCATATACCAAATGGTGTTCTAAGTATGGCTAAATATAGTGCTCAAAAAATTAAGGGAACAATGGAACAATTTTACCATTGATTTTTAATTTGATTTTAAATCCAGCCCTCAAAGGGTTGATGATTTTAGGCCTAAGTCACACAGGCTTAGAGACCTGTCAGTGACTGCCTGGCAACCACCAGCCATGAAGGAAAAATGTGCATTCCCCAACCAGCTGCGAGTGGTTAGTGGAGGTTGCTGGCAATCGCTGTGAAATTGATTGCTAAGCCCCAGTCACGTAGGCCTAAAGACCAGTCAATGACCCCCTGGTAACCACTGGTCGCTAGGGAAAAGTGTGTATGCGACCATTTGGCGAGTGGTTGCTGGAGGTTGCTGGCAGCCACTAGCGTGAGATTGGTCGCAAAGAGGTATACAGTGTTGTACTGAAAGCCTCCTTGCGATTGCTTTGGTCGCCGACTTTGGTAGTTTGCATGGAAGACCCCGACTTGTCTGCAAACACTCACAAACTACTTGCCAAGCAGTAGTGAAACTGTGAAAAGAGCGAGGCAAACTGGAAATAGAGAATGTCTGCCCCCAAAGTAAAAGTTGCACCTTTTGAAATTTGTTCATTGCAGCTATAAGGCACAACTTTTACTTTGAAGGTGACCATTCTCTGTTTCTGGGTTGTGTCAAACTTTTTCAAGTTTCAGTACAGCTCGGGAGACTAAAGGGCGTCTGTTTGCATGTATATTATGTTGCAAGCACACAGTCATCAGCAAAATATAGTCTGGAACAAATTTGCCAAGTTGTTTAGAAATAATACAATTAAAATTTTAATGACTATTTATTTTATATTTTATAAACGGTTTTCTAGTTCTGCACTAAGTGAGGAACCTCTGTTATTTCTAAACAGGATGAATAACTTTCCAATATTCAACATTTAAAGAATGAGGATATCTATTATTTTTATTTTCTATACTTTTGTTATTGTTAAAGACAAAAAACAATACAATAACATCATGCTGGTCTGTCAGTCAATACTTCAACTTCCCTATCCTCTCTGCCGCATCAACCTACAAGCCAGTGACTTTTGTTTTTCTTCAAGGTAACATTACTCCTGTCTTACTGTGCATGTGCACACGATTGTGTACAGCAGTGGATTAATACAGATTTGATGTCCTAGTGAATACTTCTCTGAGCAGTACATGTGGGATTTTTGAAAAATAAAATAGCTACTCCAGTGAGTATATCCATGACAATGAAAGAACATTTTTCTCAGTGCAAGTCGTGTGTTTCTAATAGTTTATGGATGACAATGAAGAGCTACTGCACATAGAAAAAGTAATATTAGCATTTGCATATACGCACAGTACTATCTTCTTAAAAAGATCAATTTATTGTTAGTGTTGCTCTTTCAATAGGATTTATTGATATTTTAAAAAATATATAAAACAGACATAATAAAATGAAAGTATGAGTGCAGTGTATCTTTCCCTTCATCCAATGAAAGACATCTCATGAGACAGCTTTCCTTCTACAGCATAAATATGACGCTGAGCATTACTGAGTATGAGTTTAGTCCCCAAGGGATAAAGCAGAATAAACAGAAGTGTGTAGACAACAACAGTCAATCAGAAACAAGGACAACACATTCCTGTTTCAGGTGGAGATCAAGTCAGCCTTATATACATCCCTTGGGGTTCCAGTTAGTGCAGATTTTCTCTCTTCATGAAGCTCCCAATAGCTGTCCATGTGCATACTAAACCCTGCAAGAACCCTACCTGGATAGACTTCAGGTCATCATCATAAGCCTTTACATGATGAAACCCCAACCTCTGAGTGCTCTTCAATCTCATTAAAGCTAAAGCAGTCCCCCAGTTATCTGCCAAACTCTCACTGAAGCCTAAATATCTTCACTGTGCCAGGTTCATGGCAGTTTTGAAAGCAGAACATCAGTAAACTCCAACCACACAGCTTATGCCATGACTTGCTCACCCCTACTAGAGAAAGTGCATTTCCATCCAGGACTTAAAATGCCTAAGGTCCTGCAATGGTAAGAAGTGCAATCTTCCATGTATTTGGTTCATTACCAATTCCAGGTCCTGCTGGGACCGTGTAATGTTTCTAATATAACCAAAGAAATCTCAGTGCTATGAGCAACATATTTATTTACACATGTGGCAAACAACTTCAGCGTACAGAGCCATCAGTAAAGAGCTACACACTATAACAGACTAGACTGCTTATCAACACAGATATGCATTAGCAGGAGATATCATCAGTTACTATCAAACTACTATCACCACAACTCTGAAAATACAAAAAAGGCAAAAAAAACCCCCAAAAAAACCCCCCAAAAAACAAATGAGTGAAATGAAAGAACAAATAACAAAATCAAGCTGGTAAACTTTCTGAAAAAAGAAAAGAAAACTGCACTCAGAAACTATATTCAGAGAAAAAAGGGTAGACAAACCTGAAGCCTTCAACTATAGATTTAAACAACACATGAATATACAACCCTCACACAAAAGTAATGAATTTAATTTAAATTAATTAAACTCTGCTGGATCTCATATCTATCATCCCGGAGGAACCCCCAATATTTTAAGCCCCAGCTCAAAGGGAGCAACATAGAGCAGTCAGCAAAGTACGCTTAGCTAAATAAGGTTTACTCCAAAATAAGATAAGAAAAGAAACAAACAAAACAGACAAGCATGGTCGACTGCAATAACAAAGTATGTAGGACGGACTTGTTTAGACTTGTCAGGTGCCGCACGTCATGTGGAAGGTGGTTACAAGAATATATTGAAGACACTACTGGAAACAAACTTAGTGTACAACAGGCATGATGGCTGTAAATTATTCAACAGTAGTATCCGAAATTTCGTGAGCATTAGAAAAGAAATAACATCTACTATATATGAAGGGAGAAGAAATCTATGGTTAGTATTAGGATATATATATATATATATATATATATATATATATATATATATATATATATATATAGAAAAAGCAGAGAAACTGATAATTTTGGAGTGGTCTTTTTA
>VUQI01028689.1:19372-30675 GCA_015106735.1 Paratilapia polleni | reverse complement strand
CAGACGTATCATGACTTACAGATTGTACTCCAGCACAAGCACAAGCATAATGAAGTTAGTACAAATGTTCAGAGTTCAGAAAGGATTTTTTTTCCTCACAATACTTTTACATGACTGCCTTTCTCCGAATTTTGTTTTATGAATTAATAATTATCAACTACTTCTTTTATTTCTGTTAAGGTGTCTGTTCTCTGGCCATGCAGTGCAACAAGTTTCAGTACATTTATAAGAAGGACAAGTAAGGAAACAAAAGGGGGGGAAAAAAGGATGAAAACAGATCGGGACAAAGTAAAAAGGATATTATGCACAGACTCCTCCCTCTTCAGCTTGGATGGCGTGAGAACTATTTTTGACCCTTTTCCTCGTCAGATTCTTTCAGTCTCAAACTTCACTTTCTGGATTTAAAATATGTGAGTTTTCATCTAGCCGTCATGCAGATACCACAGGGGATGCTGTTAATTTAGAAAAGGTCAACACCCTGATTGCATAGTATGTTATCCTTACAAATAAAAAATGGCAAAAAACAGAGCTCCTTTATATTTCTTTATATACCTTTTAATACCAGAGAATGGTGTCCAAGTAATTATTGTGTGACATCTGGCATATGTGTGCAGTTGTGTGGTTGCACATTTTTCTATGAGTATCAACATATAATTCTGTGTACTGTATGTGTAAACCTATGTGTGCATACATTGTCCTGGTTCTGACTATTTAATCTAACTATTTAATGGTTTTCACTTTTGTTTCATTGTCCTTTAAAGCAGTTGATGTAATTTACTTATCAATGCTTTTGGTTTTTTCTGTGGTTGTTTTATGTTGTGTGATTATTCATTGCTGGGAAATATGTCAGATGTCTTTTATACTTAAATTTAATTGAAAGCATATTTTATTAATTAATTCATTAATTAATGCACGACCAATATATAGAGAATCAAGACAAACATTTATAGATGAGTGCGGCCCTTAGAGCTAAAAAAAAAAGACCTACAAAGAGAAGTAAATACCACTGTGTGATATGTAGTTTGTTTCCTACACTGGAAACTACTTCCTCTCCACCCACACCCCATCCCTTAGACTAAAAAACCCCCTGACAGAAATATAATAGAGTCCCAGCGGATCTGATTCTATTGAGAGAAGGAAGGGTGGAGGAATACAGAAAGAGCAACACAGCAAAACACATCATCTGAGCCCACACACGCACGTTCTCTTTTTATTTCCTAATGTGATCAAAATTTAAGGGAAGGAGTCCATTATCAAACCAGCATTATTTGCTTATATTTAATTAATTTACTACGTGTAAATGTACAGCTTGCATACTTTAAATTCATCATTCAGTGCCTTAAAACTAGATAAGATAAAACACCTTAAATAAGTTACTGTAATATCAATGTTAGCGACAGGCAGCTTCCTTCTAGGAATCTGTCACAGTAGACCTCAGGATGAGATTGATCACTGTCATTGGTTAAAGAAGGTGAGATCAGGCTTCAGTCTAACTCACCAGTGAGAAGCAGCTGTGTCTATAAAACTCTCCTTCTATGACACACATCCAAACAGATGCATGTTTATTTTAAAGGACAGAAAGAAGGCGAAAGAATTGACTTGCAATGAAATAAAAGGTATGAGATGATTTGACAAATCAAGTTTGATTTGACATATTTGCACTGAAGCAGAGTTTGAAATGAAGAGACAAGACCCTGGATCTTTGGCAGTTAAAGCGATAAGAGAATAGTGGTAATTTGGCCCCTACACCAGAAAGGAACCCTGTTGTGTTAGGAGGAAACGCTCTCACACGCACACACACAAAAGACGCACACTGACTTTGGTGACAGATCTCTCAAGCATAACATGCTCATCATGTTGCCACAACATTGTCAGAATACCACAGCTCCTCAGCATGTTGGAGAGGAAGGTGGCACAGGGGTCCGGGCACGGTTGAACAATCAATCTGAAAAGTGTCAAAGGATCGAAGGGGGTATCTTTGTATTTTTCACGTTGATTTGAAAGAAAATAAATTTCATATTTGAAAAATTAATGGTGCAGTTTAACATTATTGTCTGCTAACAAATGATCTAATGATTATGTGTAATATGAAAGTAGTAACTCACAGTGACAAACCCACAAAAATATTTACAACCTGACTCTGTAGCTTTTAGCATCTTTCAGCGTGTTGTTTAGGTTATAGTTACATAGCCCACATACTTTGTGGTTCACAGTGTTTGGTTCACTCTCACGGCTCTGATCAGTGTTATTTTTAAAAAACAAGTTGGTTTTGATGGGAAGTTCTGAATAACCTACTGTAGTCTGCTGGCCTAACAGAAGCCCGACAAAGTTAACCAAGATATGTGCTTCAGAGGTGGGGGAGGCCAAAACATAGCTCCAGTGAGAGTCTGTGTTACATGTGTCAGGTGGCTCGGTTACTACATGTCTTCTGGATGTGCAAACAAAGTTTGTTAGCAACAACAACCTTATCATCGTGAGATGATTATCAGCGTTTGTTTTGTTGCCCCTCCTGTTGCTGTTTTAGCGAAATGTTAAATTCACTGTTACACAGTCTTATGGTTGTAATATCCTTTGATGTTTAGTTCCTATCTGAGAGCAGGTTGGAATTTGAACACAAGCTGAGTTTTGTTTTTCCAAGACACCACTTCTCACTTCTCCTTATTTCTCAAAAACCACATTTACATGTTCAACTAACTCACAATATGCATGTGTAAGATGGTCGTTACGGCGGGGATGAATTTACAATAGGACTGTTGATTGATTGGTCTAATTGTTGTATGTGTATGTCAAACATTGTTTGAGTTTTTCTTGACATGCTCTAGTAATTCAGACTGAACTCTAATTAGTGGCGTTGTTGGGTATTCATTTAGTTGAACTGAGTCTTTTACTGTTGTCTGGATTGACAGAAGGACCTCTGACTGCCTTTGTATTCAATAAGGGCATGGTTCTGGTGCATTGCTGTACATCCACTGAGAAGTTTTAACTATTGTGTTTCCACTGAGGCTTTCAAGCAGGATTGACAGTCCTCCATTTACAGAATCATGAGGACTATGACCATTTGAGCAAAAGCATGTTTTCCGAGTCTTCTGAATCATGCTTCCCGTGCTGCCATATTAACACGAAAACTCTAGTGCTGTGGTTGCCAAGGAGCTAACAAGGTGCATAAAGAACTGCTAGGACTGTATGGGACTGTTTGTTTGTCTCACTTAAGACTCAGGGGAAAAAAGTAATGTTGTCATGACTTTGGTACTCTGGCAGAGGGGTGAAAAGCTGCCCTGTCACTCTGGATTAGTTCTGTCTCAGCGGGACTTTGATGTGCTCTGACAGCCTCAGACACCTTTTACAAGCTGGAAGAACATACGCTTCCTGTCTGTGTTTAGATTGACTCCCATGGACTGGACACCATTGCACTGACAGTGCACGGGACAATTTGTTCAGGAGAAAACAAAAGAGCTGTTGCAGCTTAGGTTTATTTTTACTTGTTTCAGCTTGTAAGATGTAATTCCCAACAAAAGCAACACTCAGTCATTTTAATATCACAACAATGCAGCTTATTGTATTATCCTCTCTCTTTAGACTTCAATTGTTGTGTGTGTGTGTACATTGAGGCAAATTTATGAATGGTATGTGAGAACAGCTTTTTTCCATTCATAAAAGTTTCTGTGTTCTGTCCTGTAGGTTGAGTTTTTTTTTTCCATCAACATTCTTTGTAGTTTACATTCCTGTTTGTAACCAGGTAATTGAGTGTGTGTGTCAGGCTGAATGGAACACACCAAACTGGATGGACAAGGTTGCAGCAGCAGAAGCACGCGATGCTCTATAATCTTCTGACTCCTGTGTGCATGTATGCACGCAAACACACCCGCTGAGAGATTTGCTCTGCAGCCGCAAATACATTCTTCTGCAATTAGCATCAAGAGTGTTTTTGGATTTTGCGTTGAGATTTTTTTACGGATAAAAAATGTAAACACATTCATATTTCCCTTTTTGCCCTAATGCTTCAAATGCTTGTAGCCTGTGTCTGATTTATGCTCACTAGATGGGAGCAGACAAGGGTGTTCAGTGGTAAGATGAGCTGTCGGAGAGTTATTGTTACATTGCAACCATCACGTGTGGAGGCTCTGCCCTGACAACTCTCTGTTGCACCATCTTCTCACGAAAAGATCGAGCGAGGGAGGGGAGGATTTGCAGAGCAGTGCAATATCTAATGAAGAATCTTTCAGAAGGATCTATTAGACTCTGTGACGTGAGGTAAATGCAGCTTGCATGGATATCACGACTTTACTGAAAGCCCTGGAAGAGCTTACCTCAGTGGGATAGAGCCAAAGGGGTGTCTGTGTGAGCCTCAGGAGGGTAACAGGGCAACAGAAGGATGAGATCAGTACCTACAGGGAGCACAGTCAATGAGTGACTCAGTTTGGAAGTCAAACTATCAACTTTTTTTTTTTTTTTTTACTTTACTTAAATATAAATTTTTCTTCAAAGGTTTTGTAATTTGTTAATTACCATCTGACGTTATAGACTACCTCCCTGTTAGCTTGCAGAGTGGAAAGAAGCACTATATTTATTTAGTTTTATTTAGTCTGTTTATTTTGCAGGGACAATGCACACTGCAGTGCATGGGCAGAAGCCCCCAGTGGAGTACAGACAAGAATAAAAGCTAGCAGTCAGTTGTAGAAAAGCTACAAAATGAAACACCCTTTTTAATAATAAAGTAAGTTCATTTACATGAAACACACGATGCTACGTATGATGCAAAGTATACTGTATAACCACAAAAGTTATATAATTATGTTTTTCATGTCCGTGTCTTTTTACCTCCACTATCACCACTTTTTTTTTTGTACAATCTTGGATAAAAAAAATAAGCAGAATAAACAAAAACTTGGCTGAACTTATGTTGAGAGTACTGATTTATGGCAGCACAGGCTGCAGAACAACAACCACTGCAGCAATCAGGATCTTGAGGCACAGTTAATATATAGACACAGAGGCAGGTTATCCCCCAAATACAGCCCAGAACTAAAGCTGTGTGTGTGTATCCAAGGACAGAATACTGCAATAAATGCAAACGTGCACACAGAAACAAAACAATGGTTTGATAGTTCTTGCAGCAAAACCAAGATGACAAGTCTAAATATCTCACATTCTTGTTCCCATGTAAATGTAAGGAAAAGTAAAAATAAAAAATTAAATACGGAGCTTATTTTCATGTTGTTAACCTGCTAATTCAATGCAGCCTTACCATAAAAGTAAAATATATGTATAATATTATTAACGACAATTCAACAACACAGCAAACATGTAAGGGAGCACCTACAAACACACACAGTGGCAGGCTCTCTTTCAGAGTCCTGCAGCCACTTGGAAAAGATGCAGAAGAGCAAAAAATCTCAAGCAGATTTAACAAAAGTAATGTTTGTTTTCACTGGCCAAAACTATAGCACAATGCGTCAGTAATGATCTTTAGGTACATTAAACACATCTGCTTAACCAAGAGCGAGCATTATGACACATCGTACCGGCACAAAAGCTGCTAAAACAGATAAAATGGAACCGCACAGAAATTAAGACTTTACTTTAAAAAACAAGAGAAATATGTACAAGAGCTAGAGCAATTTAAACATTTTAGTGTGTGATTTTTAAAAAAAACATATTATTATTACACACAGCGGGACTGTGTGCTTTAATTGTTGCCTTGCTGAGTTCATAGTTATCAACATCCCCCAGCTCTGCAAATGCTGCTGCAAATACAGAAAAACAAAAATAAAAATGACGAAACAATCTGAAAGCTCAGAAAACACAACAAAATACTGAAATGCGCTGCAAACAGTACATACTGCAACAAAAGTGTTTCCAGAGGGCACTGAAAGGTGATGGACATGGCTGGGACACAGCTGCTGATGAAATAGTAGACTCATGACTAGACTCCTATTTTTATTTATTATTTTTACTGAAGTCCACTATCTGTCAGTGGTGTTCGAAAATCAGTTTCAAATCTGTTTGTTTGTTTTAACATTCACTTCATTGGACTTTAATTTTAAGTAGCTACAGGTGCCATATAAATGTGGTGGAACATAGTACCATAAAAAGTACCAAGTGACATACAGTACTTCACAGTCTGTGTAGCTCACAGCACTCTCTATCAGTCCATTTGCAATAGGAAAATCTCATTGGAAAGTTGCTGTTCCATGGGGGGAAAAATTGAAGAGCGGCATACGCTCCTATGTACAGAGCAGACAGAAATGACGCTATGGATAGCTGGAAAGAGAGCAGAATACACTTGCACGCAGAGGCACGGAGTGTCATTTTGCAGTTTTTCTGCATGTCTTTGTGTTCACTTTGCCTTTTTTTTTTTTTTGCCAGTTCCATCTTTTATATCATTTGCCTGTCTTCCTTATTGATTAGTGTCTATGTGGGTGTTTTCATAATAAAATGATTGTAATTGTGTATCTCTATGAGAGTATTTGTTGTGAATTTATATCTCTTAGCAGTTGTTCTCCATCTCCATCTCTTTTTTATCAGTTTTGCATCTCCTAGGAGTCAGTTTATGTCTCTTTGTTTGTTGTTTGGTCTCTTTTGCATTCATTTGTGCATGCTGAGTCTCTCTTTTTTTATTGTTGTTGTTGGTTTGCATCTCTTTGTAGTCACTTTGCATTTCAACTGATTGACTTTGCAGCCCCTGGAGCCCCTGAGCCTGTGCCCAGCAGGTCAGGCGTGATACCTTTTATGCAGTTATTCAAAAAATGTGTAATTTTGCTTTTATTTGCAGACTGCTGCCCTGAGAAGACATTACTGTTACTCTTTCATATAAAAAAAAATATTACTCTGCTGTTAAACATAATCCAGCCACATATCATTACCAAATGGTTAAACTCAGTGAGATCTCTGTTTGATCAAGACCCTTTCAGTGGTAGGGGAGCCAGGCCTCCTACGCCAATAAAACTAAAATAGTGCTTGGTAATAATCAGACTGCTGATAGTGGCACTGTGGTGTGTAAGTCTCAGTGTTTACATACATGTGCTGAATTTGACACTTTCCACAGAACTTTGTGACACACCTTTGTTTTTGCATGTTTACTCGTTGCTAATTGACATCTGCTAGCTTCGTCCCTCAGCTGCAACTTATGTGTAACTCAGAAGGACCTAAGAACGAGCAACATATGAAATCAAAGGCCATTAATAACCCGTGAATCATCAAATTAGGGTGGTGATGGGAACGTTACACGCTCAGTATATTTGTTACTTTACGGTTCCATTATCTTGTAAACCTTATATCTTGAGTGGGCCTCATTTAAATACCGTATGCAACACCAATGCAATCACCATGGTCTGTATGTTTTTACAAGCACTTAAGTGTGTTAAAGCAATCACTGTCCCACCCTGCAAAATAAAGCAATGCACCTCAACTGGAACTTGCTGTGAAAGAGAGAGAAGAACCCTGGTGGCAGAGGATAATGGAATAAAACTCAGAGTGTGTCACAGCCTGCATATCCCGCCTACTCCCATGCATCACTTCACATATTTTCTAAAAATGGACTGTCTACCTGTGCAGTACGTGATATATCCACATTTCTATTTTTAATGCTGGCTGCCATTGTGTTTGCACAGTTGGCTCAGTTTTGTCGCTCTGATGTTTGGTTGGAAAAAACATCAGCCCAGGTACATTAAACAACAATGTGGTGCCATTTTGTCTGACTCTTTTTATCAAACCATTTACAGCTTCCTGGCTTTGGATTTGGGGAGGGATGGGAAAATATCTTCTACACCACATTTCTTACCTACTCTTACATTTTTTTTTCTGCTGAAGTCAAATGCATTAAGGTGTTTTGTGTGCATCTATGACTGACCAGGAAGAAGGCTGTGGCATACATATGGAGGGGACCTTCAGCCTTGGTCATTTTGATTAATACAAATTTAAAAAAAAAAGAATAACCATGGTCTGTTGTGCAAAATTTATCCACAAGTACTAGTGCATCTCAGAAATTTAGAATATCATTTAAAAAAAGTTTAATTTTTTTTTTTTGTGTAATTTAATTCAAAGGGCTAAACTTTCATATATTCTAAATTATTTCCTCACAAAGTGAAACATTTCAACCTTTTATTTGTTTTAATTTTCATGCTTATGGTTTGTAACGCATGAAAATTTGAAATTTAGTATCTCAGATTATTAGAATTCATTTTGAGTTTGAGTAAATCACCATTCAAACAGTATGAATCTCTCGTTCTAGTTCAGTACACAGGATCACAATCATGGGGAAGACTTGACAGTTGTCCAGATGATCATCGACATCCTCCATGAGGAGGGTGAGCCACAGAATGTCATTGCTGAAAAGGCTGTATTGCTGCATTGAAGCATATTAATGGAAAGCTGACTGGAAGGCAAAAGTGTGGTAGGAAAATGTGTACAAGCAACAGGGATGACCGCAGCCTTAAGAGGATTGTCAAGAAAAGTCGATTCAAGAACTTGGGAGAGCTTCACGAGGAGTGGACTGAGGCTGTCAGTGTATCAAGAGCTAGACACACACAGGTGTCTTCAGGGAAGGGGTTACATCTGTTGTATTCCTAATATCAAACCACTCCTGAATCAGACACAGTGTCAGAAGCTTCTTACCTGGGCTAAGGAGAACAAGAACTTTTCTCAGTTTCTCTTCAAGAGTCTGGAGGAAGAGTGGAGATGTACCGAATCCAAGGTGTTTGAAGTCCAGTGTGAAGTTTCTGCCGTCTGTGATGATTTGGGGTGCCAAGTCACCTGCTGGTGTTGGTGGTGGTTGGTCCACTCTGTTTTATCAAGTCCAAAGACAATGCAGCCGTCTAGATGGAGATTTTAGAGCCATTCATGCTTACGTCTGCCGACAAGCATTATGGAGATGCCAATTTCCTTTTCCAGCAGGATGTAGCACCTGCTGACCATGTTGTTACTGTGCTTGATTGGCCAGCCAACCTGCCTGACCTGAACCCCAAAGAGAATCTGTCAAGAGGAAGATGAGAAACACCCAACCCAAAAATACAGACAAGCTGGGCTTCAACTGCACCTCAGCAGTGCCACAAGCTGATCGCCTCCATGCCACGCTGCACTGATGCAGTAATTTGTGGTACAGGAACCCCAATCAAGTACTGAGTGTATAAATGAACATACTTTTCAGAAGCTGGACATTTCTGTATTGTAAATCACTTTTAATGACTCTTCTTTATTCTAGTAATATGAGAGACTGGATCTTGGATTTTCATGAACTATAAACCGTAATTATCACAATAAAAAAAAAGGCTTGAAATATTTCACCTTATGTGTAATTAATGTAGAATATTTAATATTTTTTTAATTAAATTGCTAAAGAAAGGAACTTTGTTTTTTTTTTACAATATTAAATTTTTTTGAGATGCATTAGTAAGGTGTAAAGAGGTAATGTATAAGGGCTTTGTTGGTGTGTCTGCAGGTGCAACACAACCTGATAAAATTTACATATTTACTGTATAACACTCAGACATGTCATGAGAAACATAATCCAGTTGTAGGATTAGGCAATAAGACCCGCCAATTATCTCTGCTGCAAACATGGTATTCCTCTGGAATGTAACCATAGTCTGGGTCATCATTAGCGTACTAGCAAAGATAGCAGCCCTTACAAACCCAAGCCCCAACACATCATTACAAGCTTACTCATCGTTCCTTAGCCATGGAAAATGACCTAAGTCCTAAAACCATTTGCAGCTTGTACTTTATGTACCCTCAGGATATGCATCACTCACTCAGAACAAATGCAAAAATTCTTATAAAGTATAGTCACCGCTGATGCAGGTACAGGCTGAATGTCCCATGTACACAGCAGACACTCCTCATGTTCTTTAATATAAGAAAAAGCTCAATTAAAAAACAAGAACGTAGTTACACTTAATTTTCTAAACTCAGAAGTGAAACAGAGGTGACTGGTTTACACTATTAGAGAGAGAGAGAGATGAATTCCTGCTGCCAACTCAGGCTAGTTGCGTTTCTGTTAGCTTTTAATCAGTCTTTCATTAAGTATTTCATTAAGCATTTCTGTGTTCCCAGTGTTTAAAAAAATACACATGGACTACAGCACCAGCACAGCATCAAGACCATACGTTTTATCATCATAAGTTTTTTTCTGTGTAGCTGACATCCAATAATTCTCTCTTACCTTTCTTATTTTTTGCTGTAATCGCTGCTGCGTGACAGTGTCCAAATGTAGCACAGCAAAGACACACACTGGTTCGCACTGGAGACAAAGTGAAGCTTAGAGAATGGCTTTATGGGCTGTGAAATCTTTTCTGGCTGCAGACAGGATGCTCCTTAAATATGGGAAGTGGGATTGAGGGACACTTGGGCTTAATGCAGATAAAGTGTCAACCATTAGGAAGATGCACAAACATTTATTTACTGAAAAAAATTAATATTGGGTCTGTTAGCACAATTAACTGAAGAAGAAGCCATAATAACAGTGAGAGGAAAACGTATTAAAATGATTGCTAAGGAACAGCAAAACTGTTTGTGGAAAATCTACTGGCTACTCCACCAACAAATGATGCACAGTTGCAGGCTTTACATCACATAGCAATCAAAACAATTTGAATGTGACTTGGATTTACCTGTGAACCCTCCTGGCCTTCTGTGCTCAGTCAGTCACTTCAGGCCAAGCATGTCAGAGAAGCCAGCCCCAAATATCTAAAATCTACCAAATGATGGAATTATTTTCCAAGTGAACACTGGAAAATAACACACTGATCAGAAGGAGGACATTTACATAATGACATCATATTGACATCATAAAAATGCACTGACTTGGTGTTTAATAGAGCCAGAAATTTTGCGGGAGAAGTCTCTAACAGCCGCCTGTGTAAAGCATTTTAAAGTACTTCCACACTGGCTTCAATTTCAAATAATGACTGATGTCTTTTGAATTGGCCTCTCTGTCCTGCTGTCATTACTGCCAGGTCTGAATTGTCTGTGGCCACTTGACCAGTGGACACTCATTCTTTTCAGCTGGTTCACAGTTCACGTCTGGAATATGGACATGAAGTACATTAAAGGCAGGTACAAACAGAATTATTAAAAAACACAACAACAGAAAAGTGTACCATCCTTATTGTAAAATCTGCACAACATACTCTTGGGTATGGCTACATTATAGGCTGGGATTTTAGTCATTTGCATTATAACAACATCAAAATGACTTTAAATGATTTTTTGTAGTATTGGTTTTCTTTTTTCTCTTTTTTCTGCCATATCCAGCACACATTTTGCAATGTTAGCATTTATTTGGAGTTATCTTTGTGCTTCATCAA
>VUQI01028689.1:0-19352 GCA_015106735.1 Paratilapia polleni | reverse complement strand
TGTGATTCTAAAAAAAAAAAAAAAAAAAAGGTAAGTTCAAAGCCAATTTCAAACATGAACTCCAGACAGTGTTGGGAGAATCAGGTTGCAATATCATCCAAAGTTGTCCTTTTTTTTTTTACATGTAACATAAAACGGGAGATAGTCCATCAGAGTATCAGACACGTTCTCTTTTCCTTTAATCCAAGTGTCTGCCTGGATAGAGCCTCCAAGAGGCAGGACACATTACACACTGTGAATGCACCAGATGCTTATTTTGGGCACAATTGCACTTGGACTGATTAAAGACAGTTTGATGTCTGGTCTGTCTGTATTGGACATTTACTTTCTAACATGCACCTCTGATGGGTAATGTCTAAACATTCAGGGCTGTAGTGTGTGTGTGAAAATCAGCTCAATATTCACTTAGCTTTCAGCTCTGGTCTATCCTCTAGCAACTCCTGGGTAAAGTATATTGCAAGCCTAATTCAGCTGTCAGTTGTTTGTCTTTTGTAGATGGGCCTATCAGTCCGTTTTTTTCCTGAAAACATCTTTCTGCTGTGGCTTGAAAAAAAATCTGTGTAGTGGGACTACATCAGATCATTAAAGCTGTGATCCGCAATGAGCATTAAGACACTAAGAGAGATAGTAAAAGATGTAGTTATAATGAGGCAGTGTAATATGACAAACCGATTAGTCCACCTTTAATTACTTTCAAACACTCCATATGAGCTTTGTTTTTTGTCACATCTAATTGTTTTATTTCTGTTTCTCTTATTTTTATATTACATTGTGCTTTTCTCCAACACTCTGCAACCTTCTGCTCCAGGGACCTCATGCTGTAATAGTTTATTTTTATTAGCATATTATGATGTGAAAACTAAGTGGGCCATAGCAGGGCTCATTTTATCTATCCCAGCCAACAGCAGATAAACACTGCAGCTGTAACCCCCTCGTGCACAGCCTGCACCTGGCACAGGTGTAACTGGCGTCACAGCAGAAGTTACAGATGAGAGGAGGAGGTTGCCGCCTGACAGAGAAGGCCTCTTTGTTGTCCATTATTACTGCCATGCCATCTTGACAACAAAGGTTCCCTTGAGCTTCTGCGCGCCAGGTCAGAGGCCCTGTTCTTCTCAGCCAGGTAAGATAAAAGGAGGGTCCGGCTAATACTCTCCCCAGAGGCCATCTGTCACCAGCCCTTATCAGCATCTGGTGTCCTACTTCATGAGAAAGCACTCTCAAAAGACCCCCTGGATGTTCAGCGTGGAATGTAACCCACCAGCATTTCTGAACTGTTGATTAATTCCACAGAGTCAAAAAAGCATCTTTAAAATGTAAACTGTTCCTCTTCCAATATGTACTTTAGATTTAAGTTTGAAATAAATCACATATTGTCTGCCAACAGCGTTTTCAGAGGTGTGTTAATGGGAACTGGCTAGTATAGTTTGGAACATGCTTGCTTTCATTGCCCTGGAAACAAAACCCACTTGATCCAATTATGTAACGACATAAGCCATATAGTCGCTGCTAATAGAAGAAATCTTTGCAGACGTTTCCAACTCCCTGAGGCACAGGATGCATGAGAAACACGACTCAATGAACAGTCCACATTACCGCAACCAGTTTTTGCATCATACTAGTAATGTGTGCCATTTGGACATTTGTAGTTAAAAAGAATAAAAAAAGAAAGAAACGAACGTACCCCAAAGTACCCCCAAAATGTCTTTTTTTCATTTTGAATTAAACAATCTTAACAACTTACTTAGTGCTTGTGGGCTTACACCTTCCTCCAGTACAAAAAATATTTCTTCACCATTAATCAAATAACATTTTTAGTGATCAATAGATTTGTTTTAGAAGAGAAGTATCACTTGTGTGTTTATGTGTGTGAGCATGTCTGGTTGTAATGTCCTTATGTTCTTGACTCAGTGTGGGTCATATGGGACAGGCGGTGTGTATTTTTTCAGTCTGATATACTGATTATTAGATTATTTTAATTTGTTTGAAAAGCTGTGCAATTTATTCATAACTCTTTGTCAGATTTATACAGAGAAGTAAAATCAACAGGAAAAAAAAAACAAGAACTATTCCTTTAAATGAACACTCTTTTATTCCATTTAGAAATAGGAGACATTTCTTTTTCTTGCCTCTTATGCTAAACTCATATGTTGGAGGTGACTGGTGGGTGATCTCACAGTGAACCCATATACAGGGACAGGCAGGAATGACACACAAAATCCATATGGAGTCATGTCTCCTCCACGTCAATGCCAGACCCTCCATCTGGAAGCCTCTTTTAAACCTCTGCAATTGACACTGGGGCATGTCATGTCATCAGCACGCCTCCCTGATGAAGGGGGGAAAAAAAGAAACATCAAATGGAAAGTGTCAAGCAGCTACACCATCTGTTCTCTCCACTCCCTGTCCTTTCAAGCATCGCACAAGATGATCCAGTCTGAGAGTGCATGGAAAGGGGGATTTGACTGGGTTTGTTTTGTCATATTTGAGAACACCACTGCACTTTATACATACACTTCACTGCAGTGTATGTATAAAACAGGCTTTGTTTCCCCTGAAAAATGTTACATTTTAACATTATGTTCAAATATTTTGAAGAAACAAGTATGCATCCAATACAGTACAATGCCGTAATCTGGGTTGTTATGCGGTGTGTGTGTGGGGGGGGCTCGGTCAACCTTAGTAACTTTATGAGTCTTCTTAGTATCCATAAGATCACAACACAAAGTCGTTAGAAAGGTACTGTGTGTGGCCAATAACCCCTGTAAGACCACATCTTGTTCTTACTGGTTTTTAACAAATCAAACAAACAAAATGCAACTTGTTATTTTGTGAGCTTTACCATTGCTGATAAGCTAATTTATTAGCTTGGCAGTATAAAAGTGCTTTGATTGGACAATAAGATTAGAATTACATTACATAAATACTAGTCCATTTGTCATTTACCATATTCTAAGCTGAGCTTTCAGACGGCTTGCATTGGCTGTCGAATTTTAACATGAGAGAAAAGGACAGTAGAGCATCCTAAAATGTGTAGTGCATGTAAGCTTGCTCATTTCAGAAGCGTGGATAAGATCTGATCCTGGTTTTAAACAACCTGGTGTCCTAGGTCTATGATATTAATGGCACACCTGCACTCGCATGATCAGAAAGCTGAGATGTTTAACTGCTTAATCAGGTTTCTCGTGTCCTGTGTAAATGCCAAAACCCAAATAAGACTCACAACCAGGAGAGGACTCATAATGGGGCTTTTAATGTCCATGTAAATGTACTGAATGGCTGAAATGGAGTAGTTTTTGTGGGTTCTTCTGTGAATCTGTTTTAAAAGTCAACACAACTAATTAATCCTCACACATCTCCATTTCACTGAGAATTAGTAAAAATAATATTACAGTTATTACTAGTAAAATTCTCATTTAAAAAAAAAAAAGAAGAAGACATAGCCTGGTGCAAAAAAATAGTTTTACTTCAAAAAGTATATTTCACAAAAATGAAAACTTATTAGGGGAAGCATGAAAAAGAAACAGAGTCTAATATTGCACAACATATTTTAGATTGTATCCTATCCCTCATCATATGATCCGTCAGATTTGTGTTGCAACGTGTACACTTTAATTATATAAACTGGGACATTTTGTAAGATTTTATCTTCAACTTTAAAGGGATCAAGTCTAGGTTGCAAACCTATGATAAATCATGGGACTTCTCCAAGGGGAAAAGTTGCTGTCAGTTGACTGAAACTTTTTAAGGGGGGTTTTCCAAGGCAAATGTCGTGCGACAACCCATGATGTCAGAGTTTCAAGATTACATGGGAAAGTAGGAGTTGCAGATCACCTTCAAAAGTTGACAGCTTTTTGGCTACAAAGTCAACTCTGTTTCCAGTGTTGAACTCAAATTACATTTTCAGCTTTTCCTTTCAGCCTTATTCGAACCAGTGCTATAAAAATCTTTTACAGCATTCTTATAACTTCAGCCATATTTGTATGGACCAACACTAAAAACTATAAATAAAACCCAAAGACTGACATAAAAAAATATTTTGATAAGAGATTAAATTGCTTTTCAGAGGCTACAGTACAATTACCTGGCTGTAGCTGCATGTGTGTTGTGGTTTTCCTTGCATGTGTCAGAAAGAATCATCAAAGCCTCTGCACGCACTCACCTGTCTCAACCTGCCGTATCTCGGGCTCGTCCAGTTAGCCTGAAAAATTGCACCACTGGGATACAGTGACGTTATGTTTAATTCCTTCATCGTTACTGTTGCACCATCACCCACACGGAATTTCCTCCACACTGCTCATACTGCATAATATGAATTTAGTGTAAGTGTAAGTTTGAATCCTTCAATAAATTTTCCATAAATATAAAAGAGATAAAAAGTCATATTTTGACCACATCCTAAAGAGATGTTAGTGTTTTTTAATACATTTAAAAAAGAAAAAAAAACGTGCATGGAAATTCATATCAGCTGTTTCGCTCTGCTGGCTGTTTATGTACTTCCCTTGTAAAAATGTGACATTATAATTAATGTCAGTGACATGCCAGCAGAGCAGTGCCAGAGAACTTTTCGGATTGTTGCAACTTTTTGGCCCTTGTCATGAAACCAGCAGTCATAGATTATTTCAAGTCACAATTACGAAGCATTTTAGTGCGTTTCAACATCCTGATTCATTAGTGTGGTTTTATTTCCTGCCGAAACAGAAACAAGGAAAGGAATGATCATCCAGGAGTGCCTGTCAGTACTAAAGCATGATTCGTCTGAAATCTTTGAATTATTTATTAGTTGGAATTTTTTTATGTTGACCTGCTGCGGGACGAGTGATAACAAATACAAGAAAAACAAATCTCTCTTTCTGATTTATTATTTCCATTTACACCAAACTGTAAAGTAATGTCATTATTTTAACCTCACGGAAATTACATATTTAGGTTATATATGGCATGGAAAAATAAATTGGAAAATGAATTAATTTTATTGAGATTTTTGCCATTTTATTTGATCACTATTCAAAAGTTCAAACGATTTTCTTGGGAAGTTTAATATACTGACCTCGTCTTGTTAGATGGCACACTTGACGATGTAAATCTTTGGTTTGGTTTGTGTCTTTCATTTGTATTTTTATTAATTTCCTTTATGTAGCTTAGGTACCCTGATGGTGTAATCTATGCAACTTCAGCGCAGGGCTTCGAACCAAAAAATCAGCTTTACAAATTGGAGGGATTTATAAGTTGTGGGATTTAAAAGTGGGCATTTAGGAGGGTGTATTTAAATGCAGTATTGCATTATGAAAATTGTATTATGAAGTAAACATAGCTCACCAATCTTTACTGAATAGTTTTTGAGGATTGCTTTTGTTAGCATTTGTTGAAAATGTGTTGGGGTTTTTGTTGTTGTTGTTGTTTTAATTACAAGACAAAAACAGCAATTATTAACTTCTAACTTGACTTGTTTTTAGTCATAAAAGTTACATTTATCTGATGCAGTGTACAGTTTTATGGTTTCATTTTTTTTTTTAATAAAAAAAAAAAAACTTTGAGTCTATGAGTCCATTAAGTGTGACTTTGAATAGATTTTTTCACACTTATTATGTGAATAGTATAAATTCACACACTCCCTTTGAACCCAGGCTCTGGGTTCTCAATGCTATAGTCCAGTGCCCACACATAGTTTGCCTCCCTCCCTGCTGGTGCGCTGGTTCAGTGGCCGGTCAGGAGAACTCAGGTGCATCAGCACAGAAACCGGGGCTAGTGGAAGAACTGGCAACCTGCCAGACAGCTATGGGAGGTCCAGTATTCTCATAAGTGGGAACACTCAAAGTATTCACATTTCAGATGATAATCAGCCACAAAAAAAATTAATTAATTAATTAATTGTTTTTTGTTTTTGTTTTTAAAAAGGAAAAAAGGACATTTTATGTGAATGTGGATTTTTCAGACTCAGAGTACCCAAGTGATTGAAGCAAGATGCTTATGATTTGACTATGATTCTGCTACTTATAGAGGAGAGATTGCTATAGGTCCCTAACATACAATTTACATAAGCTTTGCAGAAAAACATATCGCTCCTTGATCATGGCGGGCATTGCATAAGCACCCGAGGAGGCACCATCCTGCCCCAGATCATGTTATTTTTGTTTGTGTGTACGTGCAGGTTAAAAGACTACCCCCTGCTACCATGACAAGTACCATTAGGCACACCAGTTTTCTCTATTTAGACTGCAGTTCATGCATTCCCTTGCATTGATAAGATCTCACATGTACGTGTATATGAGTGTGTGGCAAGAGTTTTTCTCTATATCAGAGGAAGGCCTGACGGCGGCAACTTTACAAAGTAAGGACAGCTGAGTTCCAGTTACTGTTATCCTTTTGAACGCAGCAGCATGGCATTCATATTTGATCCAAATCTTTGAAGAACATTCAAATGTTTAAATGATTTAATGATTCTAAGATGCAGTGTCACCTGGTCACAAGAGGCACAGATGAACTACTATCTGCATGAGGGGATCCTCATATCTTTTGACCTCCACAATTCCTATGATGCATGCCTGCTGTCACGTAGCACTCAGGACATGCCAGTAAATTTCAGGTGACCGTACTCTACAGATTACCTGTCATTAATTATGAGGCGGAGCAGCAAAATCCTTTTAATAACAAGTAATAACCAGCTTCTTTTGATGTCCTAGACTCACCTGTCGCTATGGCTTACACTTGTCCCATCCAGGCCTTACCCAGAATTAGTCATGAAAGAGGAGCAGGTATATCGAAAGCACACACACACGCACACACACACACACACACACACACGCAAAGAGGCAGCCATAGATCAGAAACACAGATGAGTACCTTGAATCTAAAGAGCCAAGTGAGGGTCACAAGAAAAGCAGGTGATGATAATATCTTTAAACTAGTGGGAAAATAAAACACATCAAAAATACCCAGATGTTATATTCCTGTTATGAAGAGGTTATAAAGAGGAATGGCACCCTTAATAACCGGCCTTTGCAGGGGGATTCGTGACCAGCTGAGAGATAGCGTGTGACTGTGCACCCACAGCCACCCACACAGATGAAAGAGGACGGGTGTCGTGCAGACAAAGACACCAGGTCTCACCGGTCTTCATATGCCTGCACTTTCTTGGAAAGAGCGACAAGTGTTAGGGAAGTTATTTGCCTCTTCTCCCCCACCCCTAGATCAGAGGGGGAATTCCATCTTTACACTTGTAAGTTTGCTCTTCATGCATCCACTGTTTATGTTTCACTTCCCCTTTAAAGTTAAGGGTAATAAAAAAGGGTTTGGATTCATTTGCTGCACGTCTGTCATTTGAAGAAGCGTATCCTTCGCATGCAAGCAGCAGGTGCTGTTTGGTCTGATAGATATAAACAGGTTGAGCCTCTCACACTATGTCTTGATTCATAGTTTATCTATTTTTTTTTTTTTGCCCCAGTTTCTCTTAAAGACACAATCACCTGAGCTGCAGACAGAGAACTTGTATGATAATACAACAGGCTTGCACACTGTTGCGTGTGAACCTCTGGCTCACTGCCAGATGAGGCTGAGTTAAAGGACAGGTTGCATAAGAACTGAGGCATGTTTTTATTTTTGAAAGAGTGTGTGTCACGGAATATGGTTTAAATTAGAAATATGCCTGGTCAAGAGTCACGTAGTCAATTTATTTAGACAAGTGATGACACTGATGGTTTCCTGCTCTATCATCACCTTTTGGTAGGTAAAATAAGCAGGTTACAGCGAAAGGAAAACATGGCTATGGGCAATGATGCATGCAGTCTACAACGCAATGAGATAATGGATACATACAGGGGCAACTGCTATATTTTGGCCTTAAAAAAATTATTTAACTCAGGGGCATCAAACATGCAGCCCAGGGGGCACATCAATCTAGCCCTCTGGAGGGCTTTGCAAATTGGGAAAATTGCAATGAACTAAATAAAATCTTCATATTTTCAATAATATGAAGAGCTATTCCTGGGAGGAGTTAAAGTGTATCGTTTCCTACTAACTAAAAAAAAAACTGAAATTAGTGCATAGAGCAAAGTGAGAATCTCATTTGCAGTACGATAGTTGCAAAAATGCAATATCTCGCTTTAATGGCGCCATCGCGAGGGAAAAAATCGCAATGGCTTAATATCAATTTGGACCACAACTCCCATGAATCGTTTTACCCGACAAGACTTCCGCAAACGACCAGTATTTTGGCGTGGAATGACAGAGCCCTCGTACATTTGACGGCATGGCTGTGAAAGCGATTTTGTTTGACTTGGACAACACGCTCATTGAAACGAGTCGGGCAGGTGGAGTGGCGATGCAAAAGGTAATAAAAGATGGATATTATTCGTGAAGGATTAAAGTTAACTTCTGTAAGCTGTTTGTAAGTTTTACCAAGCTTTGATATTCAAATGAAAGGACGTAGACTAATGGTGCCGTGTCTCCGTCAAACCAACGATAAATGTATTTTAATGTCTTCAGTTTATTGTCTAGTTTAACCAACAGTGAAGCTATTACGGGTTTTATGAACGCCTACACTGCTGATGCCGCCTTGTTGTCAGTTTTCTGTTTTGAGTTTAATTATTTGATTGGCTGGGCCGCATACGGAGCCCGGAAGGTGCCACTATTCATCTAATTACCATATTGCGTTACTTTTTAAATAAATTTTGATTCAACTCCATACTCACATGGTCCATTCTTGATTTTTACCTCCCATTATTATATATAATGAGTATATTTTTATCCCTCAGTTCATGGTCTGTCTGAAACAAGCTGTTCTAGCCCCTTTCCCTTGAAGGAAACTTCTTTCTGATTGGCTGATCCTTGCAAACAAAAGCTTTGAACAGTTAGTGTGTGGGTGTGCTCACGGACTGGGCAGTGTCTGAGGTGACCATCCTCCACACTCACTGTGAGAGAAAATAAGGAGAAGCAGATAAGAGCCCCTTAAAAAGCTGTTTTATTTCTTCATTGGGTCATTCTATCTCAAATCATCAAGAGGTATTAAAAACTCAACAATGTAGCATTTTCATATATAGATGTTACAATTCTTGCAGCATTAACTCTGGCAGTCAGCATGCCCATTGCCTGATCCCCGCTTGCCCGTTGCAGTCGTGGCATTAGGGTTAGAGTTGGGTTAGGGTCTTGTATCAGACTACAAGTCACGCCATGTGGACACTGCTTTGTGGCCTTACAAGACTACTCATGTGAAATGAGCTACTAATCCTTTTGTCATTACTCTTAATTGTTTTGCTATATTTATTTTTATGTACAAAAAATTTTACATCGGTACTTGTTGAGTTTTTGATACCTCTTAGTATATTTTAAACTTTACCTGAGTTATCAGGCGCTTACAGGTCAGTGGGTCTACGGTAGGTAGAGTAGGTCTTGAAAATAAAAAATATGCACATATTTAACAAAATTATTTTCTCAGTTATAATGAGAGCACCATCTGGAAACTTCCGAATTTTGTTCTATTAGGATCAGACTATCTACTGGTATTTTTGTTTCTGTGGTACAACTTACTCATATTTGCTCAATCCAGCATGAAAGTTGAATATATTATAATTTGTTTATTTTTGTAATTAAGAATTTCATGTTAAAAAGTATTCTACATGTTTTATTTTGCATTGTGAAATACAACTATATACCATTCAGAAATTGTCACTAGTTTTATTTTGCAATGTGAAGTTTTTTTATTAGGGTGCTCAAATCTGTCTTTATAGGACTGCTTGAATTTTTTTTCCATATTTTAACTTGCCAATACTCAAACATTTTTTTAATGTATCTGTCCCAAATTACAGATCTTGATTCATTTTGATGGTAAGAAGGACCAGTGAAAATGTCAGACTTTTATCTTTAATAGTTTTTGAGATATTCATGTTCCTCAGATTTCAGTGTGCGGAAAAACATGCTGGAAGTGGGTCGACTGACCATTTTTCAAAAAAATAAATCTTGAAAAGTATTTGATATATGAAGCAACAAATTCGCAGCAATTATTATATAAATCCAAACTTTAGACCATAAAATTTTTAGGCAAATCGGAGATGGTCAAGCAGAAGGCCCACGACGACTTGAGATGGAATGACCCTATTGCAAAACGTCCAAAGACAACAAAGGCATGGAAAATCAGCACATAAGTCTGATGTAAACTATAGTATGCAATTTTAATTTTATACTTAGATTTCTTCAATATGTGAATATTTTCTTTGAGGATCTGAGATACTAAAATACTTGCACAATTTTGATCATAATTGTTTACCAACAGTAGCAGGATGCTAAAACGCCTAGAATCACCTAAATAAATGTCCTTAATTATATTTTTGACTGTTCTTCACCCACAGATGACTCTTTCGCAGATGTCTCAAATGAAGTCTATTTCTGAATCTAAGTTTTAATTTTCTAAGGTTTCCTCTCATGTGACTCTTACAGACCGGTGAATTTTTGAAGTCCACGCTGGGCCTTGATGACAACACCGTCGCCACCGTTTGTGACAAGTTCAAGCAGAAGCTCTTCCATGAGAGTTTTGACCGCTCAGCCGGTAGATCCGTTGATGATGTCCGTGTGTGTCACTGGGAAGAAAGCATCAGGGAGACTGTAGGTAGTTGCTCTAAGCCCTCTCTGGCAACTCAGTGTTATTCCATGTGGAAAAATAGTCGCCTGGAGCTTCTCAGTCTGTCCCCTGAAGTATGCGACCTCCTGAAACAGCTGCGCGGCAGATACAAGCTGCTGTTGCTCACCAACGGGGAAGCCCAGACCCAGAGAGAGAAAGTGGAGGCAGCCGGATGTGAGGAGTTCTTCGATGCCATTGTGATTGGAGGAGAACATGCAGAGCAGAAACCATTTCTCTCCATCTTCACATTGTGCTTCAGCAGGCTGGAGGTGGAGGCCCAGGACTGTGTGATGGTGGGAGACTCTCTGGACACTGATATTCAGGGGGGTTTGAATGCCAGAGTGCGGGCCACAGTGTGGATTAACAGTGCAGGAGGTGCTGTGTCAGACGGTTCAGTGAAGCCAGACTACACTATCACTACTGTGCTGGAGCTGCCAGATATTCTGGCACAGCTGCAATAGATTTAATAAGCACAACTGGTGAAGAGTGAATGACTTTTACTGGTGATGTTGTGGTAATTTTTAACTATTGATATATTTAAATACGACTACTTTTGTGATTAATTTTCCAATTTTCAACAAGGTGCTTTTTTGACTTATGGTTTCTGGTTGGGCAACCAGTGTTGGGTGTAAGATGTGCCAAAGTAATGAGTTACTGTAATCACATTACATTTTTCCATAGCACGATAATGCATTACTGTATTAAATATGCGATTACTGTATTAAATTCAGTAACGACATATTTACGTTTCAAAGGTTCTTCAGTCATCTGTATGATGGATAGGTAGAAAGAAAAAAAAAACATCAGACATGCCCTTTTTTTCCTGCACACTTGTGCTACAATGAGCTGATTTCAGTTTGTGTGCACAGAGGAGGAAAACTGACTTTTGAGGAGTGGAGCTCAGTGGTAAAGTACAAACTGTATCCAGGACAGAAACAACTGCATTATGTTGCTAACACAACATCAGCTCTATGCAAGCATCTGCAGAGACAGCATGCTAACACAAAGCTAGTGAAGAACCCAGAGTGATGTTAGAGCTGAGTGTATGCCGACCCCAGCTCAGCAGTCAGAGCCTGATCTTCAACGGGTAACGGGCAGCGATGAGCAGTCAGGCTTGTAGCATTGTACATTTCTACAGTAGAATCACAGTGATTTGAAGCCTCATTGGGCTGGTTTTTAACTTTGCTTTGTGTTCATATGTAATCACTAAAAGATTGTGTGTGTGTGTGTCCTCATTAGGATAAGAATTTGTGTCGGCGTGTGGGACTGCAGCCTAAGGATTATATTGGAGACTTGTAAATATGTGACATTTCAGGCCGGAGTAACAACAGTAATGTAACAAATAGTGTACTGAATTACTTTCTCTGGTCCTTTTTTTTTTTTTAAAGTAACATCTAATATGTAATACATCACTTCTTTTGAGCAATAGCCCCAACACTGGTCAACTCACCTCTCACAAACTGCTGCTAACCCCTTCCCCTTTACAGTGTTGTAATAATATAATTTTAACCTGTTTTAACTGGAATTTATTTAATTAAACATTATCAGGATACTCTCTTTATATTTCCAGTACATTTGCTGATACTACTTTTAGTCCAAAGTGGGACTTGTAATATTTCATAGTTGTTCTTAATGGATCTGAATACTCTGTTCACTTCTACTGTACCACTGATAAGAATGTCATGCAGCACGAGGTTAATTCTTATTCAACCAAGTCAACTCATGCATTCCATCATACACTCATACTTGGTCATATTTTTGGGGCTAATAAAACTCTTAAAGAGATAAACATCTGTGTTTATTGTCTTGTGTACCATGCATGATTTAAGCAGTCGCACTGAGGCCCATCTGAACAGAACGTGCACAAAGAGCAGTTTGACACTTTTTTTTCTAATTTGAGGTCCAAACATTTAAGGCACGCATCTTTATCTTCTACAAAATTCACTTAACTTCTAATTTGACTTTGATGTTCATTGCAGCAAGCTCAGCTACAAAGTAGCGGAAAACGTAAGGAACAGAGACCGAGTCTATAGAGTCGCTTTTGCCACACAGGCTGCAGACAGTCTCACGGTGGCGCATGGCTGACCAGTAGGGCGGCGGTTTCTCTAACAGAGGGGAGAGGAGGCTGCCACAGTCAACGCACACCTGAGCCACTGAGCGGTCCGAGCAGTTGAAGAGGCGATCGTGAAGCAAGAATGAAGAGCCGTGAGCCAGCAGGGCGTCTCGCTCCATCTCACCGAAACGGATGCCTCCCTGGATGTTCCTTCCTCCAACGGGTTGGTTGGTCACCTTGTCGCGTGCTCCCGTCGTCCTCACTTGAAATTTGTCAGAGACCATGTGACGTAGCCGCTGGTAGTAGACGACACCGATGAAGATGTCCGCCTCTAGCTCCTGACCGCTCAGTCCACTGTACAGCCGCTCTGTACCGTAGTAGTTGTAGCCACCTGCCCGAAGCATTTCACCAAAGTAATCAAGCGCGGAGTTCTCCTCTGAGAAGGTGAAGGGTGTGGCGTCGTGGCTCAGGCCGTGCAGGGCGCCGGACTTACCGGCCATGCTCTCAATCAGCATCCCGATCGTCATACGGGAGGGGAAGCCATGGGGGTTGAACAGGATGTCCGGAGTCATGCCGCTCTCTGTGAAAGGCATGTCCTCCGCCGGCCACAGGCGGCTCAGGATGCCCTTCTGACCGTGGCGGCTGGCAAACTTGTCACCAATGGTGGGATTTCGTGGCACTCGTACAGTGATGCAGACACGTTTAAAATGGCCCGAGCCACTGTCGTTACTGCAGATCTTGATGTTGTCGACAATACAGGCCTCCTGGCTCCTGCAAACGAAGAAAAAGAAAACATTACTGAATTTGAATAAATCTGCTGAAGAATGTCATTAATATTGGAATTACAGAATCGAGCTGATGAAAAATTATCACATTACTACACATATGTTGATGCTTACTTGTAGTAGGTGACAAAGGTCTGGCCTGTGTTGAGGTTGATATAGCTATAGAAGGGGTCTCCATACTGAAGCGTTGATCCAATGAAAGGCAGTCCGTCAGTGTCCAGTTTTTCTTTCACTTTAGGGTCACCTGGCTTGGCTCCAAACACCACACTGTCTTCTCCCCTCACTTTGTCTGCCAGGTCCACCAGCTCCGTCTTGTAGATGCTTCCATGGGCAAAGCCTCTCTCCCATGATGACTTGTTCACAATCTAATGAGATTAACATGTGTCAGGCTTTCATCCCTATCGGGAATAAAAATAGGAAACTGTTGTATTTAACTCACCATGGCATCTTCCATGTCGTAGCCTGTGTAGGATACGACGGCCACAATGGCGTTGGTGCCGCTGGGGTAGTTGTCCAGGCTGTAGTGGTCGTACATATAAGGCCTGACTAGTGGGCTCTGTGGGGTCTGGAGCCGGTACAGCTTGTTATCAGAGCGATCCATGAATGAGTGCAGGGGGAAACCCATAGTCTGCTTACCTGAAATAATTTGATGAACACGATGCTTCATGAAAAGTCCAAAAACTCAAAATGTCAATGAAAGGATTGAAATAACTTACCCATCTGACACTGGTACATGTTCCTAGGACTCTGGTTGTGGTCTGAGTATGGGATGAAGTTTGCCACCACACTGAGCATACTGTGAGGGAAGAGCTCCTGGTGTGTGGTTACTCCTGGTTCAATCTCATCCTCTGAGATTCCCACATTGATATAAAGCTGCAGCAAGACAGAAAAGATCCTCAGACTAAAGTTGTGCTCTTATAGCGACCACGTCCTGTTTTTACAGCCTTTTAACACGTTACCTGTTCAAAGGTGCCAATCAACTCTTGCTTGCCAAGAGCCAAGTTCTGTACAGGCCGCACCATCCGGCAAGGTGTTGTAAAGAGGAACAGGCCTGGATATAAGCTGGCCTTGCCTGTTTTGGGAACCAAAACAATCTCTGTCCAGGGAGGGATCTTCTTCTCTCTAAATACCTGGAAATATATGTTTTAAATATCAATTTTCTGCCCTGTATACACAAGTGACACCTAATATCTTAGATCTTAGAGTTGTACCTTGAACCTGCGCAGTGAGTCAACCACAGCTGGAGCTAAGTCAGTCTCCACCCAGCCTACAACAGCACCATCCAGGACCACAGGGTAGCAGTCTGAAAAGGCCCGGCCAGGGGTTCCATCCACTGGAGTAACGCCTAAAACACCAGAGACAGCAAACACATTTCAACCCAGTGCCACACACCTTAAAATGTGACTGAGCAATACTTTCCACACGTAGACTTTACCTGGACGGGCCTCCCAAGTATATTAATGGCTGCCTAAGTAAATTTGGCTTCTTATTTCAGCATGATTTATTTTTTCACCCATCTGAGAAAAACGCCATCCATGATGACTTTCCTAGTGCACAATCCCTTCACTCTTTTTTCCAAAATTCTGTCTCTGTTAACCACCTAACCCTGGCCCTTATTATCTCATGCTTTCCTACTGGCAGGCAGGTCACTATTATGCCAGTCCTCAGTGTTATTTCAGCTGCCTCTCCAGTCAGCATCTCATCAACCAAACAGATTCCAACCCCACTGTTTTGGACCACAGTACTCCATGTTCAGCTCTGCAGATGTGCTGTGAGCTGGAGGGCCACTATAACCAGATCCTGCAGCAGGTGGAGAACTGGTTCATGTACCACTACGCTGAACTCACCGAGGCAGCAGAGCAGAACGAGAGACTTGGTGGGGACACTTAGCAATTCTAATATTTTCAGTGGAGCACCTTAAACAGAGTAGCATAGCTCTGTCTCCTATATACGCAGATACAGCCCCCCCACCCTCCAACCTCCTTAATTGCCACAAATAGAATCTATTCCTGGACTCATTTTTGGTCTTAGGTAAATTCGTAAAACAGCTGCCTGAAGTGAGTGCTTACCGAGTGAACAGAGCAGAGCAGGCAGTGACGTGGTGGGTAAGGTCGGTGCCACAATTTCACAGCTGGCTGTCATGTGGTTCATGAGTCCACAAGGCTCTCCGTCTGGAGTGTGGACAGGGCACAGGAAGCCCCAGGACTCGGGCAGCAGCTTACGCACAGAGGTGGTCCTCATCTTAGCGAACGCTGCTCCTCTGTGCACGCAGCGGAAGTGAGACAGGTAGCGAATGAAGTTGAGCTTGTCAGCTACAACACACAGGCCAGTGTTCTGCAGCATGCCGAGACCTGTGGAAGGAGGGAACACATTTTTTTTTAAATGAATTAATTCTTTAATTTTTCAAACCAGAACATGAACTCTTGGACAGTACCTGTCTTGGAGTGGAGGTTCCCAGTGGCCAACAGATATTCAAATGGTTTGGTCAAGTCACTGCCCAGATTGAACATCTTCATCATATTTTCAGGGCTCCATCCTCCGGACAGTCTGTTGCTTCTTTTGTCAAAGGACAGCTTCACGGACACCAACCATGCGGTCATTCTCTCCTGTGAAAAGATTTTGGTGGTTAAATCACATGACTGAAGATTTAAATGGAAAAAGTCATTTTGTGTGACCACTGCAGATACAGAGCTTCAAGGTAAGAGGAAGACCACAGAAAAGATTCATGGATGTAGTGAAGGAGGATATGCAGAGGGTTGGTGTGACAGAAGAGCATGCTAGGGTGAGACGGAGTCACTGTGGTGACCCCTAAAGGGAGCAGCCGAAAGAAGAAGAGTAAGACTGCAGATATGTGAACGGAAATGTTCAATATTTAGATTTCAGCTCACAGTAAAGGAGACTGGATTCCAAGGTTTGCTTTATAAAATGCTAATACTTTTTTTTTTTTTTTTATAAATAGTATCAGTGCAGTTCCTTCTGCTCAGCAAAAGAGGATGACAAGGATAAAAAAAGAAAAACAAAAACAAATAATCGAGACTCTTACTTTCAGAAACATGAGGTAGAGCTGACCGGGAGTGAGCACTTCCTGGCACATGATGCTGTCAGGGTTTTCTTCCATGCACTCCTGCTTGGCAAATGTGAAGAGCTTCCTCGTCATTAGACAGAGCAGGTAGAACTTCTCCAAGTTTGACTTCAGGTGGATGCAGATACACTCACTGATCAAAACAGAACATGAGCCGTTTTACTGAATATACCAGTAAACACAATGCAGAATGGTGTAAACTGCATCTGTCCCCAGAGCTTACTCTAACAGGAAGCTGGCACACTGCTCATTTGTGTACCACTCAGGAAGGTTCATCTTAACCCTGAAGCGCTCTCCGAGGTAATTGAGCACCTTGCTGCGGGTGGTGCAGCCCTCCACCATGACGATGCGCAGCATATCAGACACACAGATCTTGTAGAAAGAATTGTCCTCACGACTTTTGATCAGCTCCTGGTAGATCTGGAAGTCTGTAAAGTCCACCAGTGCCTAAAGAACATAAGAGCACCAGAAGAGTTGATGCATACAATATTTTTAACCATAATTTGTTCTGTAATGAATGCTGCGGGCTTGTTCGTGTCTAAAACACAGGATTAATACCTTTAATGCAAAGCCTAGTGGGAGGAAGAAGAGCTCTTTCTGGTAGATGAAGTTCAGCATCACAGTCCCATTTTCCAGGTAATGCAGGTTCATGTTGATTGCTGTGTGCTCTTCCCTCACACAACGCATAGAAATACCTGTGAGATGAAAAAGCCAATGAAGACGTGCAGCTCTAAATATTCAGGCGTGGAGTTATTACTGCACTTTTTACTTTAAAACTTATACTTACCATACTGAGTGTATCCCTGACCCCTGCTCTTCCACTTAGGTCTTGACATGGCAATAGGATAGTTCCTCCTTGGCATTATCAGCATGCGGATCACCTTCTCAATTCCATTCACGATGAAATAACCTCCCATTTCCTGTCAAAGTTATGGTTAGTACTACAGGTAGGCGTTTCATACATTCCTGCTCAGTTTACATGCGTGATTGCCAAATCCTACCTCGGCTTCTTCGTGATGTTCTACGAGCTCTTTGGGGGACATGCCGTGCAGGTTACACAGCTTGGACTTCACCATGATTGGCACATGACCCAGAGACTGCTTGATGATGCCTTTGGGAACTCCGTTGATCGACCAGCTGATGTCTGCCTGAAATGATACAACACTCATCCAATCAAAATGTGCCCTTTTCCCCCCAACTTCGCTGTGAAAATATAAACGCAGCTCGGTCTTACCACCAGCTTTGCTTTGTATGAGCATCTTCTTCCCCGGCACTCTGCCGGGAACACCTTCATCTCCTTGCAGATGTTCCCTTTGGCGACCACTGGGTTGTGGATGGTGGCTTCAACGAAAGCGAGACTGATCCTGTCATTTTTGTACATGAACTCCAAGGGGGGGATGGCCTGGGAAAGGTTACATAAAAGTGAGAAACTTTACAAAAGAAAAGCTGCGCTGCAGGAGAAAGGAGCAACGAGACAAAACGTAGCTGCAAGCGGAATTTTCACAGCAGATATTTTTGGATTTTGAGGTATAATTCACTGAACTTGCTTCACCTGTGGTTATCCATGATTCAAAATGTCTGCTATGAAGAAACTATTCAAATACTGCCAAAGAAAGGGACCAGCTAATCGACTAGAAGGAAACAAAATTCCTCCTCGCTCATTTCACCAGGGCTGTGCTGATTTTCACTGGCTTAAAAAAAAACCCACTTCATACGATTACAGTGTGTCCTGGGTGGCTTACTGCGTGTTCATTTTTAAGAGAAGCCTACACAGCTAAAGTCACATAGTGCCCGTTTTAATACACGCCGATAACTTTAAGAAGAGTCCTTGTAGTTTCGGATAATTTGTCTTAATAAAATAATGCATTATACTGTTGACAACTTTGAAGAAACTTTGACTGACCTGCACAACGCGGTTGAGTCCGTCTGTTACAGCCTGGTCAAATGACTCGATGTGAGCTTTTGTGAGATCCTGAATGGCATCATGTTGGGCATCATTCAGCTGGCCAAACCTTCCATCTGTCAGATTTTTTAGACTCGGACCTTTGGAAAGACTACTCCACTTCGCTGAAAAGTCCATGCTTGCGCTTGTTTACCACATGTGCATGGCTGACACAGGAAGTACTCCAAAGAACACAGGAAGAGAAGCTTCTTCTTCTTTGTTGAAGTTTTATTGGCAGGTCGACGCTCCACTGCTGGCTTGGCGCCACCCTGTGGCCGTAGTTATGCCAACACATTCATTTCAAAACTTAAGTGACTAGTGAAGCGGATGATGCTCATTGCTCCTCTCCTCCAGCTGGAGGCGCTGTAGGACCAGATAAGACTGGAGGCGCTGGTTTTTAATCAAAAAGAGAAGCAGCGTTCACGCTGGTATAACATGTAAAATAGTGACTTCTGAGCGTGTGCTGTCTCAGTAGTTAGTTGAAGAGTACAGAGAGTGTAAAAAGACTGGGTCCCGCTGTATTACTCAGGCTGCACTACGGCGTCTATTCACAGGTGCGATCCCACTACTGAGCGGCACGGGGGCTTTGACCTGCTCCGTTTCCGACCTGGGCCGGTGCACCCCTCCTTAGGCGACCTGGTGGTCCCGGGCTCCCCCAGGAGCACCATATCGATACCGAATTTAGCGCGGACACCCGATCGGCATAGTCCGCTGCAGCTCAGAGCTCCTGAGCTCAAACGATCCGCCAGCCTCAGCCTCCCGGTAGCTTGGATTACAGGCACGCGCCACCGCACCCGGCGAGAGGACCCTTCAGTTATCCAGGTTTTCAGGTTTGTACAAACGTGACGTCATCGGGGAGCGCGCTCCAGCGGCATCCCGCG
>VUQI01028688.1:21028-36176 GCA_015106735.1 Paratilapia polleni | reverse complement strand
AAGCTGTGATTGCAAATCAGGGTTATTCCACCAAATATTGATTTCTGAACACTTCCTAAGTTAAAACATTAGTAATGTGTTGTTTAAAAATGAATATGAACTTGTTTTTTTTTTTTTTTTTAGGTCTTTTTCTGCAAATAAATGCTCTAAATGAAAATATTTTTATTTGGACTTTGGGAGTTATGTTGTCAGTAGTTTATAGAATAAAACAAAAAAATGTTCATTTTACTCAAACATATACCTATAAATAGCAAAATCAGAGAAACTGATCATTTTGGAGTGGTCTCTTAATTTTTTCCGGCGCTGTATATGTACTGTTGAAGTAAATTAATACCATGTAAATGCACATTCCTTGTGTTGTTTCATAAATGTCATGAGTTTCTTTTGTATTTCTAATATCACTAAGCTCATTGTCATTGTTGATAATATTAGCATAAAATGTTATTTTTTGTTGTATTTTTGAATGAAAAGTAAAGGAGATAAGGGAAACAGTTAAAAAAATATAAACATATAGCCTGCACTCTGTGGTGATTTAAGCTAGTAATTATAAAAGCCATATATTCTAGTCACATAAAACAGTAGTAGTAGCTTCAAACTATGTCTTTCTATAAACATGTAACCTGAAATTAAAATAATGTTTAATCTCTGTGTTGCACTTGTATGAATGAATGAATTACTACTAATGAATTACAATACATTATTCTATAATGAATACATTATCCAATACGTTATTACTAATAAATTACAACCAAAGTTACCTTGTGAGGCTATACCTACATTACCCTCAGCAGCAGCAAAAAACACAGAAATATGGTACTGTATATATGTGTAAAACTCATGATAACACGAACAAATTAAACAGATGTTTAACAAAAAGAGCTATATAATGCACACTCATTTGCTTCTTTCTTTATCATTTTGCACATGTAAAATTTATCATCAAGAAAGAAATGAAATGGTTTGGACAGAGTATTGTTCAGTGCCTCGGGAGGGAGAATTTGAAACTGTTAGTGTGCATGAAGGTTATGTTGTGAAAATGGAAAAGTGCGGACCAATGTGACCTTCATCTTGACCTTGAGCACAATTTGGGTGAATACCCATTAGCTGATTATAAAGTAAATTTGATTAAATTGTGACCAATATTGTAGGAGACTAATGATTCTTGTGAATTGTGGACCAGCGGACGACAGATGCCTCGCCATGGCATCAGCTCATTGGTCCTTTGGCTGGAGCAGCTAAAAAGAGTACACACAGAAAAACTGACCTATGTCTACCATACGTAAGCTGTAATTTAACTCATGTCAAGTAAGGTATGATGATTAAAAAACATTTTCAGTAAATGTTTAACTTTTTTTTTTTAATCAATCAGGCACTATACCCAAACACTCTCTGTCCTTTTAATCTTAAGTAAGACAAGTTAAACTATCACTCCTGAGTTAAATTATTGGCTTTTCCTCAAGAGAACAATGAGACAGTACCATATAAACATTTAAGGAAAAAAAAGCTGTGGAATTTTATATAATTTCGCAGATTAATGTCTACAAATATACAAATTTATGTTGAAACATCGGCACATTTGAAGCTTTCTTACAATTACCTTGACCTTTTTGTTCTTTTTTTAAAATAAAGCTCTAATTTTACAAATTAGAGCTTTTTCTCTAATCACAAAAAGGAACAATGACAATGTAGCATTGCGTGCTATTGCATGTCTATTCCCAGCCATCAGATTTGATCTATGAAGATTTCTCACTGGCTTTAGACATTTATTTTCTCAGGCACTAATGGGCCACAAACATGTTAGCTTTTACCACACACAAAAGAATTGCAAAATGAATGACCTACTGACTTCCTATTTGCCTCTTTATGTATTGTATTATGGGGGCCTCATTCTATAGGTCCAAGCAGGCAGCACAGATTAAGAAACTGCACGCAATCCTCAGAGCAACTGCCACTGTGATGTCAACCATTTCTCCATGTGATTAAATTGAGTACTTAAATGACTAAATGACTCAAACAGTCTTATCTCACAACTTTAATGAAGTATTAATGTACTATTGTGCAATGCAGAACAGTTCAAACATCTTCCTCTTCCACAGTTTGCCCAGATCTCAGCTTCATGATCACCTAGAAAAAAGCAGTTTACATTTGTTTTGTTTAATTTTTAATATAAACTCATATTTCTGAAAAGTGGGATGCACCTCTTTTAGCTGGGCAATCTCTTTGCTTTCCACATTTCTCTGAGCGTTGTTGGTTATGGCCTTCACTCTTGTTGCATAACTGCAAAGTTCAGAGAGTTCAGGTATTATTCAGTTGAATTTGTTAATACTAAAATAAATTAAAATGCTGTTTTTTTTCTCTGTTACATAAGAGATGTGAGAGTCTCATCAAGATTGCATTCTGAAGGAGAGATGTTGACTATCATGAGAGTTTTGGCGTTTCCACCCAAGGAGTCCTGCATCACCTGAGAGAGATGAAATACATTTTGGCTGATCAGCTTGTCTACATTGCAGTGCAGAATTAGAAAATTAGAATACTGCTTTTTTTATTTATTTATTTATTACCTGTGTCAACTTGCTATTCCTATATGGCACATGGGGCAGTTCAGCAGACAAAGCTGAGATCACATCACCCAGTGCACTCAGAGACTTGTTAATAGAGTTTGCCTCCTGCAGAGGGGAGAAAAATGGAAGAATTTGGAGAAGCCAAAATCTCAGATCTTTACAATCCTCCTCATCGAATGGCCAATGAAACATAACATAGGAGCAGACCTTTAGCTGGTGGTCCTTGGCACCAGTCTTGGCTGCTCGCTCACTGCCTGCCAGGTCCACAAGGCTCAGCTTGCCATTGCTTACGCTCCCATTTGTCAGATTCCTGCTCTCCACCATGATGCCCACAATAAGATGGGAGCGGGAACTCTCCACATTCATCTCTTAAGAAATATACACAACGAAAGTGCAACAGAACAAACAGAACAAACACAACAATCTCTGGGATTTTATGAACTGTGGCTTCAGAAGATATTGGTGGAAACAGTTATTTTAATTTATCAATTAATGATTAATCATCCGATTCTATAAAACAATGCTGTTCTTCTTCTCATGTAGGAAGAGGAGCACCATCTGGGTTTTGCTGCTCTGCCACTTACCACCCAGATCTGTAATGATGTGCCTAACTGCCACCCCACTGCACTAAGTGTAACTAACACGATTAATCCAAACCAATTAGCAGGACCCTGTTTGAACTGGGTGGCTTTTGCACGAGAACTCACTGGTGGCAGAGATGTGTCGGTTGGCGCAGGCCTGCTGGAACAGAGCGTAGAGCTCCTGGGCACTGGAAGCTTCTTTTGTCTCTGCTCCTTGGGCAAACACAACCCCCTTTCTGTTCCTCTTGATCTCTACCCGCCTGGCCTGGCCATGGGATTGAGTGTGTGCATGGGCCTCACCAGCCTGGCTCACAAAAAGGTCCTGCAGCCTGTCATTGTAGAGCTCCAGCATATAGGCCGAAACCTGGGGTAAAAGAAAGCACAGTAAGGAGGAAGAGAGAAAAAAAGGGAACATCTTTTCTCCCACAAACAAAGGTTTAATTGTATGGTGGTGAAATAATGTCTGCTACCTTGAAGTTGAATTTAGAGCTGTTCTCCTGCATGATATCAAATATGGCATTAAAAGATCTCGGTATGATCCCGGGGTTCTTCTGTTCCTTGTCTCCAACCATAGTGAAGGTTTTCCCTGAGCCCGTCTGGCCATATGCAAAGACACAGACGTTGTAACCATCGATAGCCAACTGGATCAGCCTGTGGGAAAAATATTTTCTGAGCAGTTGAGCGGAAAGCATTAAAACATATGAAAGTCTAGAATTTAGGATAGCTCAGGCGCAACAGTTAAACTGGGTTCTATTTTGTTTCTATTTTTGCATCAACTCTTGAAATCTACTTTTAAACATGATTTATTCCACTTTAACTTTATTAAATAAATTAATTCTAACATTACATAGCAGGATGATCCAGACTGTCTCCCAAACTGAGAGAGGAGCTGTGTGCAGTTTACAGAGGTGGCACAGCAGCAGTAACTCTATTGATTTAAATCTTCTGAGGTCTCACTGTGATCTTATTAACCTGAATAATTTTATGGAGCAAACAGCTGAGCTACTGCAGCAACATCAAAGCTGTAATCAGGAGAATCCAATTATTTTTTCCCAGTGCATCACATTTATTATTACAAGGTATTTTTCTTAATTAAATAATATTTTCAATTGTGGCATTACTACAGGTGTGAAACTGATCTAATTGCTGAATGCACCATCGCCTGTGCGGTGACACTAAAGGATTTTTTTTCTAATCTAATGCACACAGTGTTTACTGTCTGGAGAAGGGCTCCCACTCATCACAGATCCCAATTTAACCCATGCTTGAGTGATTACATCCATAGTACATTATGTAACTGCACCTTTATTTAGGTTGAATTGGCACAAATTGGTATCTTAAAATAGTAGAAACTACTTTTTAAAGTTATAGTCGTTCAAAAGATACAAATTTGGGGCTCATCACATCTGTGTTATGTTACACTCACCTGCTGGTGTCCTGAAACAAGTCTTCTTGAGAGGCTTCAGCGCTGAACACCTTGTCAAATTGAAACTCCCTTGGCCCACGAGGGGTTTCTACTGTGACAGAATATTCATCTAATTTATCCACAACAATGGCCTCTCCCTGCGTAGCTTCAGCTCGGCTCACTGGTCGAATCCGACAAAACACTCTAATTTTACCTGAAGAAATGATTTTTTTTTAGTTTAGTCAGGTCTAAACTAAACTGCAGCACTATATATGGCACAGAAACGTGTATACCTTTCATGTCTTCCACCATATTGTAATATTTTTTCCTCAGGGTCCTTTCTGAAGTGTAGTTTTCAATTATTTTCTTTTTCTCTTCTTTTTCTTGCTTTAGCTTCAGATTACAAGATGATGACAAAAGAGATATAATAGTGAAGAATGCAACAGATACAAGCATATTTAAGCACTTTGGGCTTAAATATTCTACAATCAGTGACCAGAATAATAACGAGACTGCTTTGGTACCCTGTTGGACTACTGATTTGAATTATAAGTGATGCTTAACGTGGAACATGTGTGTGTAAAAGCTCACCATAGACATATTAGTGCCTGTGGTTTCTGTAAGTTCCTGCTCTAAAGTGCCCTAAAGTGTTTGGGGTGCACAGATCTGACCCGAGACATTGTGCTGTGTGGTAAAAAGCTAACCTGATCTTGCAGCAACAGAAGCTGCTGACCAACACTCTGAACTCCACCTGTGGATTGGACTGTCTCCTGTCCCAGGATATCCTGCAGTTCTGAGACTGCACAGTCTGAGCAGAGATGAAACACACAAGAGTGATGTATAGAAGACTATTATTATTATATCATGACCATAAGACACAAATTTTAGTTACATAAAAGAAGTGAAGAATGCATGTAATGTGAATATATTAACTAATTTGCCATTGTTTGCTGCAGCCAACATATTCAGGCAACTTAAGATATATTTACCATTCATTATGGGGCTCTTTCCATTTTTGATGCAGTCTAAAGCAATTTGACAGACCTCAAATTCCCTCACTGTTTCTTGTAGTAGAGACAGACTTAACTCGTAATGGTCTGACCTGTAAAATGGACGGAAATCAAGTATTATTTCTTTAAAGTAAAATGTGTCTCAATTTAACCTGATATTTTAATATTAAATGTTTGTTGTAACCATTAAGAAACCAGATGGCATTTATTGTTTTCTTTTTTTGCAGACTGTTCATGAACTCTAACCCCTCCTGCTCAGTGGCATTCTCTCTGTCATTGCTTTCTTCTTGAGCATTCTTGAGACAGTCCAGTTTGTCTCTGGCTTCAGCCAGAACAACCCGATTGTCCTCAATCATCTGGTCTAAAAGAGCTCTGGTCTCAGGTACTGCACTGCAAATTTCACGAGCCTAGAAAAAAAGCAATCATTTGCTATCGGTGCAACAACCAAAAAATCATGGCGCAAAAGAGATGACTTTGTATTTAAAATCATTTGTGACACAGCCAGCTAGCAGTTGGTTTACACATAGTTCAATATTAATTATAAATTATAAATATTTGAGTAGCACCTTGTGTATGACAGTGGGAAGCAGGACGCTGCAGGGTGGCTGAGGCACTGGAGGGACGGGGGTCCTCTTTGCCTCCAGCAGTTCAGTGATCTCCCTCTCCCTCTGGTACAGGCTCTCCTTTAGCTCCTCTAGGCGGGTTTTAGCCCCCTCCAGTGGACGATTAGAATCACAGTCCTGCATATAAATAAATAAATAAATAAATAAATAAATAAATAAATAAATAAATAAATAGCATTCTACCGGAAATAAATTAAAACAAAACCCAAAAAACAACATTTTGTCACTTGCTGGCAGAGTTTTAGCTATGCAAATGGTTTTGTTTTTTTTATGTGCTAATCAGTTGTGATTTTTAGCATTTATCTCTTACTGCAATGAAACCTTTTCTACATGTTTTCCTTCAGAAAGTTTTCTTGGTTGCTTTACTCATGTTTTAGTGATCTCAAATCCTTCATCATGCGGCAGCAGACTCTCATCATAACTAATCCAACCCACCACAGTCTGTTGTTGTGCTGAAAGTCCTTTGTTCTCTAAGCATTCACTTTCCCCTGTAGCTTCCTGCTGCTCCTGTGTTGACACCATCAACGTTTCTTGGACTTTCCCTATCTCTTGTCTGGCCATCTGTAGCTCCTGCAATGCTGTTCAGTGTAAAATGGCATTATTAAGTTGGTATGCAGTCGTTTTGCAGACTTTAATATCACAGCAGCTTAACTCACTGGAGGCCTGATGGGTGTGCAGGACATCCAGCCTGTTGGAGAACAGTTCCAGCATTTTGCTCTAATTGAAAGAGATGAACAAAATTTATGTGATTATAATGTTAAAAAATGAGGGTCACTGTTCTACTAAAATATGGCCACAAGAGTGTGCTCATGTTCAGAATATAGATGACTGCTGAAAGAGGTCATGAAGTCTGCCAGACTGCTATGCAACCTTTTCTCTGTGCCACTGCAGGGTCTCCTCTACACTCCTCTTCCTCTCGGCTCTCTGCTCCTTCAGCAACAGCTCATTGTGTGCTGTCAAGCTCTGCAGGAAACAGGACCAGGCAAGGAGCGATATTCATAAATCGATGTTATCATTATGCATACATTTAAATATGCATAGGTGCACTCAGTATTTCAGCTATAGACTAAAATGAGTGAATTGAAAAGCTTAAAGTAGGAATTCAGCACAAAACTGAAGAAAAATAAGCAAGATTAAAAAATACAGGAGAAAATGTAGGTTGTTGTGTTAGAAATATAAAGAAAAATTGTAGATGGACTAATTAATGAACGACTCTGACCGCAACTTTCGCTTCCCAGTCAGCTTTCTTCTTCTCCACCTTCTCCTGGTAGAGGTCCAGGACTCTCCGCAGAGTGTTTAACTTGTTCTGGTAGTGAGATCTGATCTTCTGCACAGTCCATTCCTGATAACAGAGGACAGTTAGCAGTACTGCTTTGTTTTAGTGCAGTCCGTCACTAACACAGACACTTGTACACATCTTCACCTGGTTCTCCCGCACTGTGATCTGGAAGTTCTCTTCCAGCTCCTGGACTATTTCCAGGTGTCTTTTATTCATTGCTTCCATGTCCTTGGCTATCTGTTTTTACAGCACAACACAAATCAGATACACACCAGAATGCATCCTGGTATCACTATGCTGATCAAATGCCTTCGAGGGCAACAGTAGCAGCATCAGGCAGCCATGTGAGTGTGAGTGAGAGCAATACAGCAGTGTGTGACAGTGTCTTCATTGTGTCTGCATTCCCTCTCACTGAACAAGACAAAACACCAAGTTAAAAGTCTGAAGAAATATTTATTGTTCAGTGAGCAAGTAGAATAAGCTATTTTATCTGCTTTAACCATGTTAATCTTTGGTGTTATTTCTTTCTTTTCTTTTTCTTTTTACGGCTTCCCTTTGGTGTTGCCACAGCAGATCATCTGTTTCCATTTGCCCTCAGCACCCATCCAAATCATATCAGTCTCTCCTCTCTTACTTTGTCCCCAAACCATCCAACCTGAGCTGTCCTTCTCACATACATAATATCTCCACTGGTGTAAAACTGATTCTGCTGTAAAGAGGATGCTAAATAATACATTTAATACTTCACTGCTCTGCGCTGCTTTCCTGTGATGATGCTCATTGTTTTACCTGAGCGATGCAGAGCTCAGCGGACTCATAGGGGATGTAGATCTTGCCACCCAGTGACTGCTCAGCTTCTGCTGCTTGATCTGCATCACTCCTCCCTGGCAGCTGAGATTCTGATGAGCCTGTTGAAATAGCATGCTGCAAATTACTATTTATTGCAGAGAAACGGCTTAGTGAAACTGATAGTTAGTAGTAAACATATCTCTAGTGCCATGCAGAAACAGCTCTCTTTCAAATCTGTACTCAGCTGAAGTTCTGAAAGTACACTTGAGAAGCATGTTAAAATGGCGACTAAGCTTGTAAAAGCAAACTCATATATTTAGACTTGTTAGAGACTGTCTGCCGTTTCGTGTTGCAAATAGTTTTATGCGCGCTATGATTTTTCATGTTTAAGTTACTGTGTAACCTCATGCTCACAAGCAACATCTAGAACATTCAAGCCTCTTATGATGATGTAAAACTGAGCAGTTAAATATTTGGATAGGAAGCTGATCATTGTCATTTTCTTAAAGAATTGAATATGTTTTTTTTTTTTTTAAATAATTTTATCAACATTGCTAAACTCATTTATAAATGATCACATAATCAGACTCCCCAGGTGCTCAGAGACCTCGTGGTTTCGCTTAAAGTTTTGGGCTCAGCAATATGTGGATTAGCTAGTGGGAGCTGTAAGGAGCCATTATGTAAATCCTCACTTGGGAAAACAGCTTTTTTCGCTTTGGGTGATCAACACGTGGAACATGTGCAAAACTAAAACTGGATCCTGAAAATGATCATTTTAAACTTCAATGAAACAGTTTCTAAAGAGGAATCAGCAGTGCAGTCATGAATAATTTGCTGCTTCTAGTCATATGGTACTTGATGTAGTTTGTGTCTTGTACTCCTCTGTTTGTCTGTATTTTGTTATATTTTGTGTCTCTTGATGTACAGTGCTTAACAAATTTATCAGACCACCAGCCAGTGTAAGGTTTACGTCACAGCTGCCCTAGCAGAAAAAAGTAGTAAAGCAAGAACTCACTGAAAAGGAAAGAGTCCACATTAAAGCACTTTTTAATGCTGGATGGTCTTTCTCATTTTTATGTCAGGTGGTCTAATAAATTATTTTTTTCTGCTTTTTTGTAAAACTGTAAATTCAAAAATTCATGAATAACAACAATAATTATATTTTAACATTAAAAATATAATTTCGATTAAAGAGCTTGAGCATACTGGTGGATCAACCATTACAGAAACATGAAAACTGATTTTGGTAATTACCAGTACTGTTAATTTAGGGCAACTGTGGCATAAACCTTACAGTGGGTGGTGGTCTAATAAATTTGTTAAGCACTGTACATTCCTTCATTTTTATATATATATTTTTTTATTTATTTATTTGATTTTATTTTATTTTTACAGCACCTTGGTTGACCTCTTGTCCATTGTGTTTTCTTCGGTCGGCACTGATCCAGCGTCTAAATGCAGCCCACCTCTTCATCCACTGAGTTTTGGGATGAATAACAGCTTGAACAATGAAGCAAATGTTTTTGGAGAATTGGAATCAGTTTGAGGAACAAACTGATAAATAAGAGAAAGAAGAAGGCACATAAACTGTTTCAGTTATTTATCAATCATTTAACTGAAGAAAACTGCAAACACCTTATTGCATAATCATGATATTTTACAGATGGAAGCTTGTCACAGTTTTATTGGTTGCTTGAGTACATAATTTTCCCAGCATTCTTGTGGAACTGTGTTAAAACCCTAGATTTTAACCAGTGAAATTAATCATACAAACCATACAATAACTCAAAAAAAGTCCAAATAAAGTTATTCAGCTCTTTTCCAGCCAAAGAAAAGTATTTAAAAAAAAAAAAAAGTATTTCTTGCTTATAATCCATTTATGATCATTTTATTGCACTTACATGGACGCAGTCTTGGGAAAAAGAAAACACATAAATCACACTGAAACACTTACATTTTATTTATAAGATTTAAAACACGTGTTACATCTTTATATTGAGTGATTCATGTCATTCAGTTTAATGTCTATTTACATTTCCGAAGATTACACTCAAAATGTAGATTATTGTAGGATGAATTTTCTAGTTAACTAAGTATTTAGTTCCTGTTTATTTTCTTTTTCAGCTCAGTGCTTCACCATCCTCAGTCTTATCTAAAATATTACACAAAATGATCCTGTCTGAATATTTCATCACTCTCTGTCTCTTACAGAACCCATCCCACCCTCTCCCCTCTTTGATTCCTCGTACAGGAATGTGGGCGTGTTGTCATGCTGTAACTTTTCTCCCAGACACACCTTTCACTAGAGAAACAGAAACCATGTCAGGAATTACAGAGAAAGTTAGTAGGATAAAAAAAAAAAAAAATGTTCTTTTCATTTTTTTTTTAATGAGCTTAAAAGCAGGCAGTAGATGAGCCCAAAGGCAAACAACTGAAACCAGGGCAAAAGTCTACAGGTCTGACCTGCTGCGTTGTCCTCATACTGGTCAAGCTGTGTGTTGTGAATTACTGGATGTGGCATCTCATCTTTAAGCTCTGGTACATTGCCTGGTAGATCGTCCATTGCCTGTGCTGCCACTGGTACCTTAGCAGCCCTCGAGGACACCACAGGGTCCTCATGGCAAGTAGACCTCATAGATGTCTCCCAGGCGACTGAGAGAGAAAAATAACATTCAGAAGGTGTGCATGAAGGAATTTTTTTATATATAAAACATAAATACAGACACTGAAATGAAAAGACAAGATAGAATCTTTACTCCTTAAACTAAAATGAAAAAAATTCACTACCATTGCTTTGGGTAGATAAAACAACAACAACAATAACCAAAAAGATGGCTATGGAAGGGGAAAAGATGAAATAACAAAATCAAGGTGCAGCAGAGGACAGATAGCTTTAAGGTAATTACAATATCTTGATGGAACCCAAAGACCTTTACAGGCCATGAGAATTCAAATGCACATAAAAACTGTGAAAAACACATCTGGATGTATTACAGCTACAGATAGACTACCAGCTCAATAATGCCACTGCCTTTTAAGTCTGTGTGCTTGTCATTCACTATGTGTGTTTGCATGTGTGTCAGTCTGGTTCTAGAGGACCCGGCTGGCCCTCATATCCAGATCTCCAACCAGACCCTGTCAGGAACAGTGTGTTCTGTTTGTTTCTAATATGCTGCCTGTTTCACTGCTTCACAAAGGAGGCAGCCAAGCAACTGAAATATCTGACCCTCATCTAACTTCACCTGCCTACAATACCCTCTGATAGCTGTATCCTCATATGATATTAGATACAGGAAAAAGACAAGGATGCTATTATCACCATGCAGATGAATTAATGCCATTAGTAATGTGAATTTGTTTGTTAGTTGCTGGTGTGTGTGGTTTTTCTTGTTTGTTTTTTTTTAACTCACGTTGCTTGCCTGCAGGGGCCACAGAACGATGTCTTCCTACTTTCTTTCCCAGGAAGGTCAGTGAATACGATCCGCTCTCAGCTCCGGGGGAGTTCACATACATTGTGTATATTGTGTATATAAGGATGTGGTGGAGGTCACTACTGTTCTTTTGGTTGGTATTTGTTAAGTTAGTGGGCTAGTCCAAAACCTGCACAGAAAGGGAAATCATTTTGAGCCCTCGAAAGTTGAAAATGTTTAATTTATATGCAACTGAAAATCCTCAAATATTTTGATCTATATTTTGAACTGCCTATCAACTCTCAAACTATGCGCAGATGTCAGAATGCCCACTCAGCAATTTTGCTCAGGGAGTGTAATCCTTCAATCAGCCACTCCAAACCACTATAAGCTGCAAGCTTCGGAACAGGAAAAACTGAAAATCCCAAACTTTGACTGTGTGTCTATTTTTTTTTTCAGATTCCTTCATTTCACGGTGCCGTATCAGAACAAATCTTCACTCTCACTTTACAAGAGTTAGTTTCTTTGACCGAACTGGTACAAATTGAAATTGAAATAGCCTCCACAAAATGGGCAAAATATATATGTGAATAAAGCATAAAATAGATTTAAATTCAAGAATGTAAAGAAGATGATAGCACTGAAAAAACAAACAAGCAAACATTAAAAAGCAGAACCAAAGACGACTACCTGGTTGTTGCAGCAGCTCAGATGCCTTCAGCGTGATTCAGTGCAGTTTGGGTGCTGCTATACTGATCCGGAGGACAAGGATGAGTTGATCCTGATCGCTAAAGGGAACCAAACTCTAAACAGTCTTTAAATATTAAACCTGCAGAGATGGAGTTTCACTAGATACCAGCTTAAACTCCACAGAGCCTGGTGGTAAAAAGATGCCACAAGCAGTCCTCAGGTTTCCCGTGTGTAAGATAGAGATTGTAACTGGATGCTTCCTCATACTAACAGACACATATATTTTGCAAACACACACTTACTTCACTCAGTCTCTCTTATTTCTGTTTGTTTTCCTGGTAATCCACACTTTCCTAAATAAAGTGAATAAAACTGAAACAAATCACCTACATCCAGCAAAAGACCTTTATGCAGGTTTGTTGTGATGAAGAGAAGATCAGAAGTTCTTGTTTATAGAAATGATATGCAGTTGCTACAGTGGTGTGTTCATACCCCTTTTAAAGTTTTATTTTGTAATAAAATCAATGTCAAGGTCACTGCTGTCTGCAGCTGCTGCTGTTGAAAGATATTGTGCTCTCTTGTCCTGTTGTTCTTGGCTGAGGGTCTCTGTCACAGTTTTCTTTTCTTTTATAGACCAAGAAAATCATTTGGAACATTTGGACCACAGCTTGAGCATCTGTTTAGCACACCTTACTTAGAGACAAATCCACCCATGATACCACTTTAATGAAAATGCAGCTTTGTGTGTTGTTTCCTTTTTTCACAGTCACAACCCTGACCTGACCACATTCTGCCTTGGAGGTCAAAGTGACAATTTGTCCAATCTGTAAAACCCCAACCAATTAAGCACATGAGCCTTTCATCACAGGAAGCTCTTAGGACACCTCATATATGTGACGGAGGTTTTATGCATGTCACCACTAGCCTGTAAGGTTTTGATCGTTCAGTCTGATGACAAAGTCTGTTTTAAAATAATGTAGTCACTGATAGCATTGACAGCATTTGTTGAGGCATGCAGCTTGCAAGAAGTGTGAAGACCAGGCTGTGTTGTCATGACAACGCACCACACCCTAGAGACACTCCTTACCTCATCGCCATACAGGTTTGTTGCATTCCTCATCTCATCTGACAAAGTGTCAGATGTGATGAGATGAGATGAGAATTTTAAAGTCATCTTATTAGTCATGCCTTCAGACAATGCAGTGCTGGAGTTTCAGATAGATACACATTAGTGTAGCAGTGGATTCACTGGTTTGGGCTGATTAAAGGCACGTCTTGATAACACTTTTGTAAAAGAAGAGATAACAGCAGAATGACGAAAGAGAGATATCACTCTGTCCTCTAGCAAATAAAACAGCAGTGACAGCAAACTGTTGGTTTGTCTGCAGATTCCAGCGGTGAGCACATGTTGAACTGTACACATGTCGAAAATGTCCATATCGAGCCCTAAACGTCGTTCAAATAAAAGAGGTGCTTTAAAGAGCAGTTGCTTACTTGTACTGGATTTAGGAAGAAGATACTGAGTGGCAGCACTAGTACGTGAACGTGTACTTTTGTCATCTAAATGTTCAAGTGAAACATTTACATGTATAGAAAATAAAGCAGTGTAATGATTAAATTAATTGGAAATTACGTATTAAACCCCCACAAGAATTATACCATAAATACCATAAAGTATAGAATAAAGGGAGTCATCAAACTATACACTGAACGCACCACTCCTCAAGTCCCGGAAGTATTCTAGGTGTATTAGTGATTTTCCACTAGATCCCATTTTTTATTGAAAATTTTATATGCTGGCACATGATCAGCACATGTTAAAGTACGCAGCGGGACTGTTTTAAATCTGCTGGAGGATCTGTTGCCAGTTTTTACACTGAATCCGGATGTTGCGTTATGATCGGAGCTGCGTAGCGTTCTGCTGAGGACGCACAGCAGTTCAACCCAATGGTAGCTGTGGAGGGCAGTATGGGTGGACCCGTTACTAGGAGTGGTTTTTGATGGAGTATAAATACACTCTTTCTGTGACTACAACGCCCCTGGAAACTCGGTGACACAAACTTTTTCTCTGTAAGGCAACACGGTAAGTCATTTTACTCCAATAAAAAAGAAAAAAAAAATCAAATCTGTATCTACAGGCTTTAAATTTCGAGCTCAGATGGGTTTGGAATTAGATTTGATGGCTTTAGGTCTCCTCTCCCTCAAGGTATATTGATGCAACCTACGAGGGTGTGGTTGGGAAAACAGCGGTCGGAAGTATGCGATTAACAAGTTTGACTGGAAGTGTTGTGTAACTATGCAGAGAATATGCCAGACGTTATAATAAAGTCACACGAAAGGAGACCGATTCTATAATCTATCCTGCATTATAATGTATGTCCGTATCAGAGCTGAGAGTGGGTGTGACCAGGCTGTCTACACATGCTTGTCATTATGGAAAACCGCTTCGTGTAAACCTGGCGTAAATATGCAAAGTTTTATTTATGCTCTCCAGCAGCAGATGAAAGAAAACACGTTCTTTTTATTTCTATCTTGTACTATCAAGTTTAATAGATATGAGGTTTACTCAAGAAGAATCCGTAAAAGAGTGACTTCTTTGAACACCGTTTACAAGAGACTGACTCTCTTTTAAGATGCTCCACTCTTTCTCACAGCAGACAACTTTCTAAACATTAAATGCTACTATGGATGTTCATATTTGGATCAAATCACTCCTGACATCTTCTCTTCTCTTCTCTTCTCTCCTCTCCTCTCCTCTCCTCTCCTCTCCTCTCCTCTCCCCCCCCCCCTCTCCCCCTCC
>VUQI01028688.1:0-18812 GCA_015106735.1 Paratilapia polleni | reverse complement strand
GAGGTTTTTGGGTTTTTTGTCTTTTTTTTTCTCCTTGCTTTGTTTTTTTTTTTTTTTTTTTTTTTTTAAGTACAGTCACAGGATCGTTACCACAATCATTTATTCTGGCACAGCACCAGGATACTCTTAAATTCTGAAGCAACATAACACTCCCCACTGTAGCAGGGACACTAAGCTGTTAATAAAAAGCAAACTTAGTCCTTAGACACACACAGACACGTGTACAGACATTTGGGTATCTCACAAAGGGAAATGCACAAACTATATTTACATTTTAAATAAAGTCAAAAGCCGCATTTTGATTAAATGGTGAGAAACATGAAGCTGCAGATTTCCTGGTGGATAACATCATTTTACATTGAACATATTTTGTGCTTAATGGGCTTTTTAAGTTTGTCAACTCTCCGCACTATCCATAGGAGAATTCATTATTAACAAATTTGTTGTATTTTTTTTTTGTTTTGTTTTATTCATAAAACATCTGCGACTTATAGTGTGGAAGTCTAGTTTGATTTTGTTCAGCACGGTGATTGTTCTGTGTTTCTTCATGTCACAGGCCGGCAGGACCGAAGGAGTTTGTGAGCAGTTAATTGACAGCGATGCCAGAGCTCTGTATGAGGCCGGGGAGGGGAGGAAGGGCAAAGACTGCTCTGTCTTCATTGACATCCTAACCAGCAGGAGTGCCGCTCATCTCCGTCAAGGTTAGCTAGCTTTGCCCCGTTAAGTATATTTTTGTGTCTCCCTGTTAGAGCTATCACTTTATCTCTACTTCTTCTATTTCAGTATTTGATCGGTACACAAAGTACAGCAAGGTGGATGTGGCCAAAGCTATCGACCTGGAGATGAAGGGAGATATTGAAAACTGTCTCACAGCAGTAGGTAAATCACAAACCTCCCCTCTAACTCTATTACTTTAGCATTAAATCAGTATCTTATGGACAGACTTTACTTAAACTTAAACTACTTTTTTAATATCCACAGTGAAGTGCGCTGGAAGTAGACCTGCATTCTTTGCAGAGAAGCTCTACTTGGCCATGAAGGTACAGTATATGTAGGCTCCTACACATAGCGCAGCAGATAACTTAACATTAAAGGGAAATTGTTCACAAATGGATACAAGTACCAAAATTGGCACACATACTCTTTTATGATTGTTCTTTAAAGCCCATTAGCCATTTGAAAACTCGAGGTGGCTGTCAACAAAGGCAACATTTTTTTTTTTTTTTTTTTCAGATAACGTAAGCTAGATTTGCTTTTGAATAATCTTAGTGTCAAGTCATACCTGCTTGTCCATGTAGAAGTTGACTTTAGAAGCCTGAAATTACTCAAAAAAATTTTTTTTGTGAAATAATTTGCTAACAGAGGTGTGGGGTGTAGTAGTACAGATAATACTTTTTGTTTCATTCACATCTCCTGAATGGACCCCTTACACTTACCTATGGCCCCTCAAAAAGCTTGCTGTTTATGGTGATTTGGGATTTAGAGTGGGTCATCTATTATTCATAAGGTTGGTGGTTTGATCCCCAGCTCCTGCAGTCTGTAAGTGTCCTTGGGCAAGATGCTGAACTCCAAATACCCAATGATGCATCCATCTGGGTTTGCATCTGTGCATGACAGTTAAAAATGTATGTGTATGTGGATACAGCTTGCAATGAAAAAAAACACTATGTAAGAGTAAAATAGTGCTGTATAAATTACAGTCCATTTACCATGGACTAAACTGGAAGAGGGTAGAACACTCAGATGGAAAACCTAATTTATAAAGTCTCACAGAAGATTAGCAAATACTGGTGTGAAACTCATCTTGGGTAGCAGAGCTGATTAACTAGCTAGTGTAGTTAAATTATTTACATGAGTTAGCCAAATAGCAAACAGCTGGACAGCAGAATAGTGCATTGGTTACCTTGCAGCAAGAAGGTTCTAGGTTTGAATCTGTCCAAAGACCTGCTTGTCAGGTTGGCTGGTAAATGTGCAGGGTGTGCCCCACAGCTCACCCAGTGTTTGAGGCTCCCATGAACTGGATAAGAGTGCCAGTGTGAGAGCTGAGCCAAGGGTAAAGAAGCCTTCATGCATCAAATACATGAAATTCTTTGAAACAGACGGGAATAAATTGTCACCAAGCGAATCTCTGAACCTAGTTGTATGTGTCATATTGCTGTAAAAGGGTAACCCCTCGACCTGCACAACAGCTGCAACTGTCATCGGACTGCTGGAGCAGCATGTAACATGTGTGATCTCAATTATCTTATTTTACTTAAAAGTTCAGAAGAAGTTTTTAAGTTATAAATTGACTTATTTAAATCAAAAGCATTATGAAGCAGTTTTTTTTTTTTGTTTGTTTGTTTTTTTGTTTTTTTTAAATTCAGGTGGCTCATGGGATTTTTCAGATTAACGGCATGCAAATTATGGCACTTGTATCCACTTTTTAAAGATTGTTTCAGTTATCTTTTCTACTAACCATAATATGTATATATAACACAGTCAATATTATATTATAATATAATTATTTTGTGACTGGTTCTTTTCTGCACTTCAGGGTAAAGGTACTCGTAAGAATATCTTGACCCGCATCATGGTGAGCCGCGCTGAAATTGACATGAAACGGATCAAGGAACAATACCAGAAAAATTATGGCAAAACACTCTACAAGGATATTCTGGTGAGCAAATCTCTAAGAAAGACAATAAACACATTCCAGATGTTCAGTTTTTTAATTGGCTGTTCATATGACAGTTCATGAAACAAAAGTCAAAGAAAACATTGTAAAGATTTACTGACTTTTTTTTTCTCTTTTAGGATGACACCAAAGGTGACTATGAGAAGATTCTGCTTGCGCTCTGTGGGAGTGAAAACTAACAGCCTATCACCGGGACCAAAGCTCATACAGCAGAAGATCCATGACAATCTCCAGCTGTGGAAAATTGCCTGTTATCTTTTGATACATATTGTGCCTTTTGTGCTTGTGGTGACCTGACGAGACTGTCTTTCTTTGTGAGATCGCCTTGATATTTAGAAGATATCAATAATGAGTAAATACTAACATGGAGTTAGCACTGCTTTGGCACATAGGCTGTTTCCTTTCCAAGCAATTCTTTTTATTCTAGCATATTTCAGCATAGATCTCACAACACTATGCCCGTGGATCTATGCTTTAGACAGACTTAGCTTGCACTTACTAGGTTATATAGCTGATGCTCAAAGAGAAGCTGAAATCAATGATCACAGTGCAGCTGATGTATCCAGATCATCACGTGCCAATTGTTTAGTATTACCATTACCCTTGAAGGAGCTTTGATATTCTGCAAATAAAAGCTTTTCTATTAAAGGTCTGTCTGAGTGGTCTTGTTTCTTTCCAAAAACATATCAGACACATGAACAAATTAGCTATATGATGCTGCCAAATATTTATACATTGGTAGTATGAGTACAATTTTTAAAAAGATGTTTTAAAAACGCAGCAGTCTCTTAAATACATATAACAATGCTTTCCATCATCTATTATATAGAAATGCTCATGTTGATGTGAAGAATGAGTCAAATGCAGAAAAAGTTTACTAAGATGGCAACATGGGTAGTAAAAAAGCTTTTTTTCTTGCATTGTAATAGTTCCAAAAAAAAGCTAAATTAACAGCTGCTATTTGGCCTTTCACGTGAAAAATGTTTAGCTGCCATGAAGAAACTATTCTTGGTTTGGCATCGCAGAAAGGGGGATAGCTGTGTCAGAACCTGGCAACCTCATAGCTCAAACAGACCACAACTATAAACAAGCGGAGCACCCTCTCTGGTTAGCTAAAGCTAAGCTAACTTTCCTATAAGTATGTTTTAAGATTTCTCTCACAGTAGGCAGATCTTTTCCTAATTACTTGCGGGTTGCAACAAAACTCAAAATAACACTTGAATGCTGAACGAATGTGTTTTAAGATAGTCGTATGAGTACGTTTAGCATGACAGCAAGCTAGCTTGCTAATGGTAGCTAGGCAACAAACTTAAATTCTGTCTTGAAATGTTAGCGATGCAAAGTCATGTTTGAGGTATGATGCAGAGTAAATGATAAAACAAATGTAATAACAATAATACTGAACATGATTATGAGCACTAGTCATTGGACTTTGAGGGGGTCCTCGTTAGCCGGGTTAACGTTAGTGGTAACTGAGCCGGGCAGAGAAGCAGTAAAACAGCCGTGAAGATCCAGCCTTTTAAGGCTGCCTGCATGAGCTGTGGACGTATTCTGCCACCCCACACCTTTTACAGCAAGCTCACCATTAATAACCCTTAATTTCACCCTGTCTTTAATTTCAGATCAGTCTGTCCACCTGGGTCAACCTGTCCATTTGAGGTACTCTCCTTTAATCAAAGCAATGACAGTGACCTGACCAATGGACCACTCCAGTGTCTGCTCAACCACAGAGTCACGTTTGGGGGTAGATCATGAATGACAAACTAGTGTTCTTGGGCCTGCTGTACTTTGTCCAGGGCATTCCCTATGGTCTCCAGTCCTCTCTGCTTCCTGTATACCTGCGTGGAGCTGGGCACTCTCTCACCCGCATCGGTTTCACCAAGATCCTTTACTTCCCCTGGGTACTCAAAGTACTCTGGGCCCCTTTGGTGGACCGACTTGGTACCAAGCGTCGTTGGCTGGTGGGGACAGTGTCCGGGCTGGCTCTGACATGCCTCTCCAGTGCTGCCTTGGCTCCAGAGGCACATATCTGGGGAGTAGCCGGAACCCTGTTGGCAATGAACACCCTGGCCTCTGTACAGGACATTGCTGTAGACGGAGCTGCGGTGGGGTTACTGAAAGGACGTGGGGAGCTAGGCCTGGGCAACACAGCCCAAGTCGTGGGGTATAAAGCTGGGTCAGTGTTTGCCGGAGGTGGGCTGCTGGCTGTGATTGACGTGGCTGGATGGAGCTGGATGTTTATGCTGCTGACGTTTGTGTATGCAGGCGTAGCCCTGTTTGTGTGGGGGGCCCCTGTGCTGGATGATGAGACTGTGAGGGGCCAGCAGGCAGATGGCAGCAGGAGGGGAGGGCAGGGAGCAGATGCTGTATGGCCATGGAGGGTGTGGAGGAAGCTGCTGGCAGTGCCTGGCACACCTTGGACAGTTCTCTATGTGCTCACATACAAACTGGGTAAGTCTGAGTATTATTCAAACACTGGTTTAAATTTAGATAAATCAAGACATAATAAAAATACTAACTACAATGTTATTCAGTTTTCCTTTGTGTGGGTCTTTCTTGATGGCCAGTAGCAAATGATACAAATATATTTTTTTTAATTCCCTATATTTTAAATGTAAACAATAATGGAACCGTTTTAAATAAATAAAACTTTTCGGTTCCTTGTTACACTATCTGTAAACAATTTAACTAGCACAAAATTGATGTCACACAACAGAAGAACATCAACCACTGCCATTGATAAATGTCCACTTATTTGCCAAAAGAGCAGTACTGGTTGATATTGATGTTAGGCTGATATGTCCTTGCATAGATTATTTTTTGATCATTCTCTGATTGCGTATGCAGTTTTTTCTTTTTAAAGTAGACCTTTGCTTTTTATTATTTCCTGTCTTATATACATGGTCGCTCACGGCCACTTTTTTTAAGTACACCTTGCTAGTACCTGGTTGGACCCTGTTTTGCCTTAAGAATTGCCTTAATTCTTCTTTAGAGATTTTGGTCCATGTTGACAGGACAGCATCACGCAGCTGCTGCAGATTTGTCGGCTGCACATCCATGATGCTTATCTCCTGTTCCACTGCATCCCAAAGGTGCTCTATCAGATTGAGATCTGGAGAACTGCCGCTCCCTGGATATTTTCTCTTTTTTTCAGACCATTTTCTGTAAATCCTAGAGAAGATTGTGCAGGGAAATCCCAGTAGATCAGCAGTTTCTGAAATACTCAGACCAGCCCGTTTAGCAGTAACAACAATGCCACGTTGTTGTGACCCTGTCTACATGCCTAAATGCAGTTGTTGCCATGTGATTATCTGATTAGATATTTGCATTAAGGAACAGTTGAACAGGTGTACCTAACAAAGTGGCCAGCGAGTGTATACTCTTACAATGGTGGACGCTCATATCTGAAAATGGTCAAAGTCAGTGTATGTGGACGTAATCCCTATGAGCCTAAAAATCTAAAAGGTTTCAGATTGCTGGATTTCAACAGGTTTTTTTTTGTTCAACTTCTGGATCTGTATCATGTCAAAGAGAGGGGATATCCCTAATATGGGTTAACATGGTCACAGCTCTGGCTGTGAGCACAGAAGCCCCACCACCTGCTGTTCAACCTTCTGTCTGCGAAGGGAAGCCAATCAGAACAAGGTTTGCATAAAGGGAGAGGAGCTAAAATGGCGTAAGAGAGTGGATGAACTGAGGGGCTGCACCAAGGCAAAGTATAAGGTAAATAAGTATTATTTCAAATAGTGAATCAGTCACATTTACTCTAGTAGAGTCCAAGAGTAAAAACAGAGAGCTGGAATTGATTGTAGTACATCCACTTTTAGAAAGAAAAGCACAGAAAATACTAAATAAGGAATACTTTTGGCTCATCTAACCAGAAATAGGGCACCAGTTTTTCACATTATCAATTTTTATTTGTTCTCCGACAAATAAGAGTATAATCTAACTTCCCAGAAGCAATCAAATGTTGAAGTTCCAGAAACAATCCCTTTTTGTCCCAGTTTGAACTTCAGCTGTAGTTGTGTTCATGTAGGGCCCAAAGATCACCACTAGATGTCTCTGGTGCTGTTTCTGTAAGGACTGCACTCAGGAGCGTATTGAAGAAGTTTGAGAAGTAATCCTTGCATGCACATTGGGAACTAAAGACGTTGGACGGATAAACCAGTTGTTTTTAAAGTCACAGTTACGCATGTTCAAAGTTAAGATCAGTTTAGTTTGCATGCATACAGTTTTGAATGTGTATGGGTTTGTTCCAACGAGAAGCAAAACAATTTAAAGTAGTTTTAAAATAGTCAAGCTTGTGTGTATGGGAGAGAGAGTTGATGTGACCAGAGTTTGGTGTTTGGTAGCAGAAGGGGATTATGTAAGGATTAGAGTGTCTTTGTGTCTGTGGCGTTCAGAAACTGAAATGGAAGATGGCACATCCTGGTGATGTGTGTTTCTGTGTGTGTTTGTGTGTACGTGGGTGGTGGGAATATAATTGTCTTCTCACATTTGCATAGTCTTTAGTTATGTATGTGCATGAATATATATGTATTATTTATTTATTTATTTAAATTGTGTGTATATGTGTGTGTTTTGGGAGAGTGTTAAGGGTGGCTCAGTAATCGGATAAGCCCCAGCAGACGACACTACTAGACAAAATATGAAGGCTGGCTGGACCCCCTAATCTGTCTCGGGAGCACCCCCCACACCTGACACTCTCTCTGTGAGCACACACACACGCACTCACTCGCACTATTGGCTGATGCTCGTGATTACAGCAATCAATGCTGTTAGTATACATTAACAGTCCTGTCACTTATTAGCATTTCCTCTTGTTGTAATTTAAATATTCCCCTCCTTTGCATCAAAAAATGTTGTGTAATATTTTAGATTAGGCCTAGATGTGCCAGTATAATTGCCTATGTGAGACAGTATTGTTCTTGTTCAAGGGGTGTGTGGGTATGTTTGTGTGAGACCGGTAATCTGCCTGTCTGAACCCCCTACTTCTCACACTCACGCGCGCGCGCACACACACACACACACACAAACATACAAACAGAGACCCCACTCCCTCATCTATCCCTAATGAACTCTGAGTTTGTGCTGCGTCCAGCACTGTGGCCAATCATTGGCAGCCTCGTGTATGAACTGTGACCCCTGTGCCATCTGAGGCCACAAGCATGATGGGAGAACTGTCTGGGTAGACTCGGAGCAATGGACGGAGGGCGTGAGGGGGAGGGAAGCAGACGGAGAAAATGGGAAAAAAGCCAAAAAAAAAGAGGCAAGCAATGGAGGCTACGAGTTGCAAATAAGCCCAAATGTTGGACACAAATATTTTAATGTCCTGTTGTCATACAGTATTCCCATGGTGTATTTGGTCATGTTGACTATCAGCAAACTTCTGATATTCTGTGGTTTCAAACTGAGGTTCCTAAGATCATTTCATGAAATATCAGATAAACTGAAATTTGATGGATGGAAAAACATATTTAGCACCTATTTAGTCAGGTTTTTACTTGAGAGCACAACAGCGTACATATCTAAACAAAAGAGTATTTGGACGTGTTCTGCACACCTGTGTGAATATAAGGCTAACTGATTTAATACATCCTCTATAAATTCCCTTAGAACTGGTTGGTTAAAATCACCTGCAGAAATAGCACAGAGAAGAGAAGTCCGCTAAGCCAATGGGTTAAGGACCCATAAAAGTCAGTCTTACATCCTTAGGCATATAGATGCTTTAGTGTGTATGAATTGAAAGCTGCGGTGGCTGATATGTGGAGGAAATTAAAATCTGGTTGATTCTGTGTCCAAATTTTAGCAAGTGCTTCTACATGTTTGCTGTGTGTGTGTGTGTGTGTGTGTGTGTGTGTGTGTGTGTGTGCGTGTGTGTGTGTGTGTGTGCTAGCCTAAATTAATGCATACATCAGAGTAGTAAGTAGGAGCTCCATAGGTATGTTTGACAAGTAGTGGACCCTGATGGTGACTTTGTCTGGGGAATTGCTCGGGTGTAGGGAGGGATGGATGATGAAACGTAAAAGTAAAGCTTTGTTCCAGCTTTAAAGATACATGAACATAGTAAACATAATATGAGAAATCACAGCACTATAGGGCAATACAGCTCAGTAGCACCATCAACTTCTGTCTCCAGGATAGACACAAAGTTGCATCGGTGCTTCAGCAATTAAAAAAAAAAAAAACACCTAAACATTATAAGGTTTGCAAGGAAAAGATTTGTTGCAGCACTTCTGTATTAGACTGCATTAGTTTTAGCTAGCAGTTTTAGAGAAAAACTTGGAGAGAGAGTGGGGGTTATTTTCCAGAGGGAAAAGGAAGGCCTGCAGGAAGGGAGGCTGAAGGAGGGGATGAATTAATGAACAACCGCCACATGGTGCCCTAAGAGACAGAGAGCAAAATGGAAAGAGAAATAAACACATTTATCTATGGGTGCATGATCATTTTAGATGTTTAAAGATAAAATCGTGTATTTTTACCACATTAATCAAAGATATTAATGATTGATTTGCCTTAATGATCCAAAATCAGCATCAGGTGCCTTCATTAATAGATAACTATTGATAATAGTGTCCTGATTACTTAAAATACTCTAGAAAAGTAATGGAAACTGCATTTGCTGTAAGGCTGAATGGATATGGATAGTAATATTGCACTCAGAAAATAAACACAGGTTGCAAACACAATCACCCCAGTAACACAGCAGGTTTGAATTGGAGTGATGGTGTATCTCTTTAACATCTGCATTGATCTGCAGGGAATCCTACTGTGTTTATGTTTGTATCAATGGCCTATATAATCTGCAAAGGATTTTGTGTAATTTTGTACAGACAGGGTTTACTCTTTTGTCCTTAGGGAACCAAAGGTTTGCTCAAACACGTAGTATGTATGAACCTGTCTCTGTTTACCATGCTTTCAGTGGGGAGTGATAAAAAGTGACTAAATGGTGACTGTGTGTCCTCAGTGATCTCTTCTGGACCTGTTCTGCCAGCTCTTTTGTCTAAGGTGCAGCATGACTGTCAGCATTTCACCCCAGTGTTCTTGTTGACCTTTTCCCCTCATCTCAAGCATATCTGACTGTGATCCCTCTACAGCTATCCCCCTTCTGCTGCAAATATGCATATACAGATGAGCGACAAACTTAAACTGACCCCTTCAGTGATGTATGTTTTGGGCCCCCTTGTCCTCCTTGTTCACTTTTATCTTATGATGGCGCATTTTTAACCTGATGGAAGTTATCTGTTCCCCATCTATAGAGCATGTGGGTTCCCTGAATGGTTTGACTATCAAAATGTTGTGAATCATCAGTGCTAGGTTTTGTATCTTTTATTAGTTTGTGCACTGGCACATGTTATCCACCCACCATAATACATACTCTGTGGCCCAAAAACAACAGAGTTACTGCTGCTGATGAGGTGGAGACAAGGACACACTGGGGAGCTTATTTCCCACTTCCAGCATGTAAAGAGATAACAGAGTATACCAGCGGGAGAGCCTCGTTGTCGGCTGTAATTAACAGAAGTGGACAGATATCAGCTGGACCGCTAAAACTGTATTAAGTCACAACATTTGCCTGGCTCTTTCTGATTTCTTCAAACTTCTTTTTATAAAATTGCTCATCTATCTCTCTTCCACTGCCACACACCAGGTGAAAAAAAGTTGAGAGGCGATCAACTCTTGTCTTTACAAACGTAGTGACATTAGGTTCAAATATAAATTCAAAGGCAGAAACATCCTCCTCCTGCTTTTTTGTTCATGTTTTGTGATGATGATGGATCACTGTAGCCTCTCCCCACACCACACATTATTTCTAAAGAGGGCAGAGGTGCGAGCATTGAGGGTGTCCACACGTCTGTGTTGCGTCAGTTATACATAGAGGCAGATGAAATTGAATATGAATATAATAATGATGATAATATTAATTCAATGCTTTAATGAGAAAACAACCTAAAAAATTGTCTTGGTTGGCAAGCTATGACCATCGTTTATCCCAGAGATCATGGTCCATCAGCTCAACCCTACCATCAAGCACTTGTTACTAGAATAATTAAAAAAAATACTTCCTTCTTGCTGTTATTCTTCATGTCTCTACACTGTCTGTAAACAGTTTTCTATGAGCCTGCCATCCCTCCTTTGTTCCCTCTTCACTAACCTCCTAACATTGTCTCTGTTCTTCTGACCCTCTTCCTCTTCCTCTAGCAGTTTCCATCCCTGTCCTCTCTCTCCTGTCATGTTTAACTCATTTTATTTTATTTATGACTTTGTGATTGTCATTTCTTGCACCATATCACTTTATTTCTGCTTTTCTTGCCCCTTTCACCCATTGCTGTTTCTCCATACCTGTTCTTTATTTCTTTGTTTTTTGTGCTTCTGTTTTCTCTTAGTTGTTCACCCTTTCTTTCTCCCTCCTCACTTTCTTTTCTCTTGCCATCTCCCCCCTTCTATCTTGTTTCACTCTTTCCTGCTTCGCCTCCACGCTTTAATCTTAGCGGATGTCTAATGAAATCCCTGCTGAAATGGACAATTGTTGCTTTGAGAATATTTATAGAAAGGAATAATCAGCCTGGTTGTGTGTGTGTGTGTGTGTGTGTGTGTGTGTGTGTGTGTGTGTGTGTGTGCACGCACGCACATGTAACCACCCCTTCCCCCCTTTAAAGAAATAATTAGTTGAAGGCAGGACTGTGAAAGCTCTGAGCTTTGAGCTAAACAACAGACAGACAGGCACGGGAGCGCAGAACCATGGGTAAACAACTCTGGCATCATGGGTACTGCTGCTGCCAGTGTTTACTTTATTATGACTAACATGGTTACCGCACAGTTGATGCCACTCAAAACAGTTCAGCACAGAGGATGACAGAGATTAAAATGTGAGTAATGCACAGAGATCAGTGCATGGAGACTGTTTGGAGCGACGGGATTGTAACGTCTTTTATTAAAATATGCTACTATACACTTGTTACGTCATGCTTGACCACTGAAAAAATGTTTCTTATTGCATTCCCCAATAAAATCCTGTGTTACTGTTCATTAGTATAATCTATACTAGATACTGATGATGATTGCAAATAGGTGCTTTGGTGTTTTTCCCCCAAGGTGCATTAAAGTTAATCAGTGTCAGAACAAACCAGTGCATCATCATCGTTATCATCGTCTTTACTTACTCAGATTTACCTTTTTTACAGTTAACTGTTTAATTCCTTTGACTGTAAAATGTCAGACTGCAGTGAAATATTGCTTGTTTTCTTACAACCAACACCTAAAGATATTCACCTTACTATCATATATAACAAAGAAAAGCATCATATCCTTGAATTTTTGCTTCTACCTCTTGAAGATTAATATTCAAAATAGTTCCCAGTCCATTCTGCAGTTAGTCAGACTTCATTAGATTTATTATGAAAGTATTTTGTCAAGTAGTTAGATATCAATACATTTTTTAATGATATGTCAATGCATGATAATTTTTCCTTAATTATTATTATTATTGTTTATGCACAAATTCTGGATATCCTTTGTAGACTTGATTTGTCACTGTTTCATCAGCTACTTTTAAGTTTTATTACACTTGATTTAGTCCTTTCAAATTAGCTATATGAATAACCTTGGTAATTTAATAAAAATCTGCATATTTTACGGTGTGTGTATGCTGCATGTGATGTGACAAACCTTTCTCGACTTGCAGTAGTGGTAGTTCTTGGGTCACTTGTTTATTGCTTTTTCTGAGACAGTAAACAGCAAACATTTCACTGTCAAGCAGGTTTGTGTTGGAAAGAATCATATCTAACTGGCTAAATAAATTTTCATGATAAACTTGAGCATGGTCATTCTCGCCTCTGTTAACCATTTCCAATAGTAAAACATGAGTGACAGAAGAGGAGGACGTGGAGAATCCATGTTTCCTACCCCGAATTTCTGCGGGGTTGTCACACCACTCTTGCGGCAGTGACACTCTAATTCCGCTGCTGCACTCCCTACCTAGCTTCTCAGCTTTCTCTTATTATTTTTTTTTTATTTCAATCTGTTTCATCTGTCTTTTTTTTCCTCGTTCTCTATTTTTGTTTGTCTCCTGGCTGACTGAGTGAGTGAGTCGTCGGTTGTGTTGCGTCGTATTTGACAGCAGTCTGGGAGCCAAGCTGTCACTCATACAGCTCCTTGGTCCCACTGTCTTTCTGAAGTCAGTCTCCATTAATATAATAATGCCGTATAGTCGGCGCCACTGAATATTTTACTGTAATGTTCAGCAGAACATTACCCCCACACTCAATACCACACACAGAAACTCTTACTGCCTGACAGAAACTTTTTATTTTGACTGAAAGGTCTTTGTGCGGTCTGTTTCATCTGCGGAAGTTTTTGTGTTTTTGTTGTGTTTTCCTTTTTGTGCTTTAGGAAAAGTGCTAGGCCCCCGTTTGATAAAGTGACTGAGGGTATTCTTTTTCTTGTCAGGCATCTATTATTGACACTTTCCAGGAATAGGCCTGGGTGCGCCACATGTTCTGCATTTGATTCTGCAGTCGTCATCTCAGGAAAACCATGTTTTTTTTCAGTCTTGCAGGCTAAACAGTTTGATACAGCACCCTCATAATATTTGACTGTGATTGGAATAGACATGTGTATTCAGAAAGTGTCTCACATATTTACTGTTGGTGAAAACAGTGATGCTTAGTCAGACATGTACAGTAGATAATACATCTTCTACGGATTTTATCTTACACCCCCTTTACCCCCACCCTTCCTCTTTGCCCACTTTTCTCCATCGTTCCTTCTGACTTTTTCTTCCTCTCCATCATCACTGTGTATACAGGTGAGCAGGGTGCAGTGACCATGTTTCCTCTGTTCCTGTTGGATCACCACATGACTGCCAGGGAGCTCGGCTTCTGGAACGGCGTCATCGCCATGGGCTTCTCCATCTGTGGGTCATCCCTGGGAGGCCTGCTGCTTGCTCAGTTTAGGTAGCCTTCATCAGCACCACCATTTATCACTGGGGGGTGGGGTGGGGGGCTTAAAAATGTGTAAAGTGCCTGTGAAAGACCTTTATTGCATGTCACCAAATCCACATTCTGCCATGAAGTTGTATAATATTCACTGGGGTTGGAACTAATATATTTAATCATGGGCTAATTTGCCAGGTAATATGTCATTAAATCAATCATTCAGTATATCACTGTTAAAAAATATTGAAAAAATGCAAATCACGATTTTCCAGAATCTGAGAAGACATAACAGAACCATGCAAATGTTCAAATTTGAGAAGCTGAAACCAGCATTTTTTAAAGGGCTCTGTTATGCCTGTACTTATTTTCTGTCATACTATATACTGTTACAATAGTGGATGCTCATTAAACACGACCAACTGCCATAAACAAGTTTCATATAATGAAGTCGGTGCGTATTCCAGTAATCCATGTGTGCAGACTGCTCTAAACAGTTAGATCCAACAGTTTTTTCTATTCTTGGTTCTTTATTACATCAAGGAGAGGGGATGCTCCTAATATGGTCATCTCAGGCACACAATTTTTAAAACATTAAAAAGAATAGAAAAGAATAGAAAACAAAAAAAATGAGACCAATATTCTTGAAAAATTGAAATAAGACTGATCAACACACTGCAACACACTTAATGCCTCACGTGCTGTGCTCCTATCCCATCAGATGTTAGAGTCAGCATCTTCTTCCTCACTTTACCCCCCCCTTTTTTTCCTCTATGATTTTGTGTGCAGTGACTTTACTCCTGATCACTCTGTGCCCATTGTTTTAATCTTTTTCTCATCACTCTTCATAGTTTTTTATTTTTTTTGTTTGTCTGTGTTTCTTTCTGTCTCTCTGCCAGTAAGCATTGCCTTGTTTGAGAGCTTGGGAACCCCCTCTGTGGTGTGTAGTGTGAGAACAACATGAGCAACAAATCCATCACGCAGACACTGATGTGTGCAAACACACATAGTACAAGCACACACACCTCTCAGGTTTGATACAGTATCCACCTAGTTGCTTTTAATTGTCAGATTTACAGACAAATATTAAGATGTTAGACATTCTGCTTTACAGGTGACTGACAGGTTGATTAAAAAGAGCATTCAAATATAAATTACAACGATTTGTAGCACAGCCCTGCCTATGACCATGGTGATGTAATGGGAACTATGACTTACCACAGTGCCTGTATGACAGATATTGTGTTCCTACTCCATGCATTCCTGTAGTCTTAATATAAACCCTCATTTCTTCTATTGATTCATTTCTGTTGATACTTACAATATTCTGCACCTAAGTGCATGAAATGATCAGGATACATTAAATGTACCTGGTTCATTGATGAGTTAATGGAGAAGTGAGGTGTCTAATGCTTTGTTTTGGTATCTGTGTACTATATGTGTGTGTTTGCTTGCCCATTTGTTGATGTGTATCAGTTGCCATGTGCTCTCTCTGATGTCAGTCTGTTTGTCCTTACGGGTTTTTTTTTTTCAGCTGGCTTCCAGGCTTTCTCCTCTCGTCAAGTGACACTAACAAACAAAGGAAGCCTCCAAAGGCAAAAGTTTTTTTTCTTTTTTTAAGGGAAAGTGCTTTCAGAAGATGTCATTGTCATACTTTGGCTTTTGATCTTTCACTCTCCCTCTCCATTTCACACCTCTATAACTTGTAAAAGCGGTAAAATGTTCACACTCTCACAAAGACAGAGAACACTCTGATGTATGTCATCTAAATGTGTTATTTTGCTCAAGATTGACAGATACTGGTTGGAAATTACAGCTTTAAATTTGTCCAACCCATAGTTACAGATGATGGTTAGACAATGTCATTATCAGTCTATAAGCTTTGTAAGGCAATGCACTAATCCACTATACTTAATAAGTATTCTTGGCAGTGTATTAGGCTTAAACCCATGATACAGTGAGGTTCAGAGATTTTACACTGGAAAAAAATAACTTGTTTTGTCCAATCCCAAGTTGTCTTCCCCTGGAACCATTTGAAATTTATACTTCATTTGAAATGTGTGTGAAGCACCAGAAGGCTCAGGGTTCGAACCTGCTGTTTGGCTGGGGCCTTTCTGTGTAGAGTTTGCATGTGCTCTCTGTGCCTGCGTGGGTTCTGTCTGGGTACTCTGGCTTCCTCCCACAGTCCAAAGACATGCATGTTAGATTAATTGGACATTCTTAATTGGCTGTGGGTGTGAATGTTAACCTCTCTCCCTATGACAGCTGGGATAGGCTCAGACAGATGGATAGATAGATGGGAATAAGACAAATTATTGACTGAAAAGGTTGTATTTATGATTCATGTGAATCTGGCCCAATTCTTTTAGTCAGAAAAAAGGAAAATGGAATAGTTATTTAATCCTGTAGACATTTTTTAAGATTACTTTTAAACAGTCAGCCATAGTTCACTTCATAGCTGGAATAGAAGCAAAATGATGTGCTGATAGGTGCTTAATTGTACCTTTAAGATTCCACAAATCAGTAGTAGATTAAATGGTAAAATGGGTTCCTGATTGTACATACATTTAGCGCCTCCCCTTCTTTACCTCTTCCTATCACCTGCACATTCACACACACACAGAGAAAGGGCTGTCCAGCAGGCTGTTGTTCCTCCTTTAAAAGCTCAGTTGGAAGGTATATCCTCCCTACCATCAGAAACGGCTGAGTGGTCAGTGAGTGACCCCCTTTACAACCTCCACTGGCAACCTGAGAACATGGCTATTCTTATCTGGGCCTGGCCCGTGTGAGGTGGCAGCCAAGGAGGTTTCTTTTTCTCACACACACACATCCCTCAGCATCTCTTGAGAGTGCGTAATATGAAAGGCTGTCATTGAGAAGGGAGGCAAAGGAGCAGTAGAGAGAAGAATGTCTTTAGCATGTGAATGATGCAGGATTGGTTTTCCAGTAGAGAGGTAAGGAAAAGCTGAGTGGAGAGGGGAGGGAGAGCGAGGTAAAGATACAGAGAAGAGTGAATGGAGAAAGAGGGGGATCTCTTGTACAGAAATAAAACAGTTTGAATAAATAGAACTTAGGTTCTACTTGGGTTCTAGGAAAGCGTGAAGGGCATTTTAAACTGTTTTGAGATTTTTTTTGTAATTATTTAACCAAGTAATCAAATAACTGATTATCAAAAAACAAAAAAGCTAGCTGTAGCCCTAGAACATATAATCATAACAAACCTGGGTCAGGTCCATTTAGGAACCTCTGTTGCTTGTCAGCCATCTTTTATTTCGACTCATTTCCTGTCACTTTTCTACTGACAACCAGCACAAATGTGGGCAGATATGTTTAGAGAGTCTGTCTGGATATCAAAGAAAAATTCAGCTTTTCACAACTTGGACCCATACTATGACAACCTATAATAATGCTTACAATTAATTTTTTTTTCTCAGTGTACTTATCCAACTAAATCAGACATCCTGCCTTGTGTGGCCCTTTCTTCCTCACAACCTTTTTTACACATAAATAATTACATGCAAAAAAACCCCATAAACAAACACACACAGTCCCTTGAGTGGCAGGCATCCTCTGAGTGATTGGCATTGTTAATCCCTGATGTCACACAACAGTGTGAGTGCGTGTGTGTGTTTTTATGTATGTTAACAGTGATTAATTATCTTTCTCATGCTGGGGATCTCCTTAGGTTATTGATTACGTCATGAACTAAACCCACAGGGGGATGATTTTCTTGCACTAACAGGGAATCAATTAGTGTCTGGGGACTTGTTTACTTATGCACGTGCACGTATGTAACTGTGTGTGCGTGTGTGTGTGTGTGTGTGTGTGTGTGTGTGTGTGTGTGTGTGTTAAAACACACAAAGTGTCTCTAAATTTAATGATACTAGCCCGGAGTGGCTTTCATCAGGTATCACACTGCTCATCAATACACCTAAAAGTTAGTCAACATCTCTCTGACACTTGGCTTGTTTGCTGGTGTTTCCTCAGCATCGGGGCCTTGATGCGACGTGTATTTGTATTGCGCACAATCAGCATGGTCTTCCAGAGTTCTCTACTCACTGTCCTGGAACCATCACCTCTCATGAAAGGTGAGAAACAAACCCAAGATAAGGCAGCAGTCACAAAGTGAACAATTTCAAAATATTTTACCAAATGCGTGATTCTGTATTACATAGTTCAGTTCATGTTGGTGCCCTGGTGTAAATATGGTGAGGAAAGGGCAAAAATAAATCCAACCATTTTCTACACCACTTATCCTATTCAGGGTTGTGGGAGGGCTGTAGCCTATCCCAGCTGTCACAGGGCGAAAGGTGACAACAGAAAAAAGAACTACATATTTGGTGATCATATACAGTGCTGTGAAAAAGTATTTGCCCCCTTCCTGATTTCTTATGTCATACTTCAGTTTTTCAGATCATCAAACAAAACAAGCAATGAGTGTTTCACATCACTGTGGAGGAATTTTGGCCCACTCTAGTTTGCAAAATTGTTTTAATTCAGCCACATTGGAGGGTTTTCAAGCATGAACGGTCTGTTTAAGGTCTGCCAAAGCATCTCAATTGGATTTAAGTCCTGACTTTGACTAGACCACTTCAACACCTTTATTTTGTTTTTTTTATTTATTTTTTTGTTTTTTGAGCCATTTGGAGATGGACTTGCTGGTGTGTTCCTGCTGCATAACCCAAGTGCTCTTGAGCTTCAGGGAACAAACTGATGACCAGACATTCTCCTTCAGGATTTTCTGGTAGAGAGCAGAATTCATGGTTCCATCAGTTACAGCAAGTCGTCCACGTGCTGAAGCAGGAAAGCAGCCCCAGACCATCACACTACCACCACCATGTTTGACTGTTGGTATGATGCTCTTTTTATAAAATGCTGTGTTAGTTTTATGTCAGATGTAACAGGATGCAAACCTTCCAAAAAGTTCAACTTTTGTCTCGTCAGTCCACAGAATATTTTCCCAAAAGTCTTGGGGATCATCAAGATGTTTTTTGTGATGTAAGACGAGCCTTTGTGCTCTTTTTGGTCAGCAGTGGTTTTCTCCTTGGAACTCTCCCATGGATGCCATTTTTGCCCAGTCTCTTTCTTCTTGTTGAATCATGAACACTGACCTTAACTGAGGCAAGTGAGGCCTGCAGTTCTTTGGATGTTGATTTGGGTTCTTTTGTGACCTCCTGGATGAGTTGTCGATGCGCTCTTGG